>ML823551.1:598-28011 GCA_009831015.1 Picea engelmannii
ATATATTAATTTGGAAAAGATTAAAAATAAATTGATTATACTTAAAGTGTATTCAATAAATGAATTAACAATTGATAAATTATATATATTAATTTGAAAAAGATTATAGCATTTTTTTTTTTTTTTACAAGAAGAAAAATTTCTCAATTATATTATAAGAATATAATGTGTTCTAGCAATAAAGTTCCTCAATTACATCAGCAACAAGTTCTCTATCTAGATAGATCTTCTACACACGAGGCAAGCATGTCAAGCATGTTGTCAATTGGTTGGATTCTGAATTACAAATAAAACAATCCGGTAAGTTCAACAGGTCTTTAGATGGGGAAAATGAGTAGAT
Organism: Picea engelmannii; assembly: GCA_009831015.1. Taxonomy (NCBI): domain Eukaryota; kingdom Viridiplantae; phylum Streptophyta; class Pinopsida; order Pinales; family Pinaceae; genus Picea; species Picea engelmannii. The sequence goes on from ML823551.1 coordinate 939, forward strand.
AAAGAAGTAAGTAATTGTACAGTTGTAGATCAAAGACAAGGAGTGTCAGTCGTCTTAAAAAATTTGAATGGAGTGTGTGGGACCCTCATGTCCATCCAGCCAATGGCTGAAGTATAGGACACCTGCTTTTCTCTGTAGGGAAGACTTGGATAAAAGATCCGCTTCCATGTTGTACTCACGAGAGATGTGTGAGAAGAAAAGTTCCTTAAAATGGCACTTGAGCAGTCGTAATCTTTCTATCCATGCCAAGAGAGTTATGGTATGTAGGTTACCCTTTTGATTTAGCCAGTTAATGATAAGTTTGGAGTCCCCTATCAAATGTAGACGGTCTATATTAAGCCTAGAGGCCAGATGAAGAGTTGCCCAAGCACCTAGTAATTCAGCCCTCGTATTAGTGCCTGGGCCACAACAGAGAGTCCACCTGTAAATGGAAGTTGTGCTAACTTTATCATCCCCCCCTGCCCCGCTCAGATTTCCATTATGTTGTGATGCGCCGTCAAACCACCCTGTTTGTATATCAATTATGTGAGGAGGCTTGACTAGAAGCTTGTTCTTGTCTTTATCTGGATACAAATATTTCCACCTTTGAAACATTCCGAGGGATTTGAAAGCTACAACACTACTTTTTGGAATCTTGTTTTCAAAAATTTTATAGTTCCTGGACAACCAAATATACCAATTAACCATAAGAGGAAGAGTTTTGTAATATTTCTCTATAGTGGTCAAATGTTCCAAGCAATCCTGAGTAGTGTTTCCAAGCCAATCCATATTAAAGTTGCAGTCCTATGTAATTTTGTTCCAAACAAGTCGAGTGAATTGGCAGTAGGTGAATAAATGATTGACTGTCTCCTCTCCTTTGAAACAGAGTTGGCAGATACTTAGGTCGGCCCACCCTGTGACTTAGAGGAACTTAGAGGAGGCCATATGACCAATTGAGCTTTTGGTGAAAGCTTTAAAAGAGGAGGGTGCTAACACTTCTCTTTATAGTGATATAGAGTATTATATATTATTTTTATTTATTATTATAGTTTGTTTTTTGTTTTTTAATTTAATTTATCAGGAGTACATTTTGTTACACATAACATCCCTACAAGGTTATAGATGCATCTATGTGCTCTTGGTGAAATTATAAAACTAAACAAATTGTATATTAAGAGTATGATATAAACCTTTTGTTCAAATATTATAAAAATCATAACAAGATAAACAATGAGATGTTTTTAATAAAAGGTTTAAAAATCTAGGTTTTGTTATGAAATATAATGATTATGGTTTTAGAAATTAGATAGGGTTATATTAGAAAGTCTAAAAAATAATAACTTGGTGTAACAAATGACTTTCAAGAGGGGATATATTGGGGATATATTGAACTTAGTAAATTGTATACGTGAGGACATATTGATATTAGCAATTTATGGCTTATATTCATAATGGTATGTTGGGAAAGATACAAACAAAATATTTTTAAGTTTATGGGAAGGAAAAAAAGAATAGGAAAATATTTATTTGGCAAAATGGAAAAAATAACATGGTTTAAGGATGGGGATGAGGTTTAAAAAATATATACTAGTTTGAATAATCTTTAGTAGCAAAGAGTTTATGGATATTCATCAATCACGAGAGTCTTTGCTAAAAATTATTTTTTCTAAAATATTTAGACTCTTATAGTGTTGAAACCTACCAAATCTATTTCAAATATGTTTTTATTTGGAATTTAGTGTTGGTGTTGTTTTTTTCTTTGCTAGGAAATTGGTTAGTCTTGAATATTGGAATGGAGTGAAGATAAGGATAGGGAAAGATCCATGGGTAGGGCATGTTGGCAATTGCAAACTCCCCTAATAGTTGGTGGATTCCCTTCAATCACAAGGAAATTTCTCTCTAGTTATTGCAACATATCCACAAACTTCTCCATTGTGGCAACAAGGATGGAAAGGATTTGGAATGTTGGGTTTGGAAGGCAATGGTGCTATCTGTTGGGGTGTTTTACTACAAATATTAATTCATAATGTAATAAGACTTAGTATCGCAGCGATTTCTTTGGTCTAGTCGAAGAATATGACCTCAAGTCAATACTCAACTAAGTTGCGATATAAGTCAATTTTCAATGGGGAAGATGAAGGATAGGAAGGATGGCAATGGAAGCCAATTTGGAAGGTAAGAGAACAATTGAAAATTACAAGTTTTATGTGGTTGGATTTTTCCAATTAAGTTCTAACCTAAGATGTACTCCAAAGATGAGCATAACAAGGACCACGTATATGTTCTTTCCTAAGTAAGATGGGAAAATTATTGATCATCTATTGGTCAAATGACCTTATGTAAAAGAGGTATGGGAATATACACTCTTCTTATCATGAGGTTGGGGGAATCTGGTAGGGTGAATATCTATTGGTTTGTATACATGAGGAACCATTACCTGAGGACAATAAAGCATTGCCTCTAGTTGTGGCATAGGCTATTTGGTAAGCAAGGAATGTGGTTTTATTCCATTCTAGGTTTATCATTAAGTTAAGTTCACATATGAGGGTATCTGGTCTACTAAAAGGATAAAAATTTAAAGCTACTCATAAATTTGGTGATTGAGAAGTCCAAACCTTGAGCTTTCTTTGATCTTGGAGCTTGTCAGCTACCTCAAAGATATGTGGAGCTAGGGGTGTGTTATACTAGTTGAATTCACATAAGTTGTGTTTTAAGGTTAGATTAAGTGAATACACTAGTAACTTTGTTGAATGGAATAACTTAGCTTTGTTCATGTTGTAACATCCCCACTATAATATTCTTTTTAATTAATGCTTATGTAGATATAATGTGTGGCTACTGCCAAAGTTATGTAATATGTGAATTGTATTTCAATGTTTTAATAATAAAATGTGATGCTAGATGCTAAGGGGACATGGACAAGAGATGGGGGATGAATTAATCCACGAGAGGGGGGGTTGTCTAGGATAATGTCCGAGAGGGGTCCAAGGGGGGGGGGATTACCCATGTATATTAATTCAAACCATTTTCCTAAATTTTCTATTTGTATATGAACCTTCCCATTTTTGATTGAGTGTTCCCAAAGCCAATCATTGAATACATGTAAGAGGGTGGGTGTGAGTGGTCACATCCAAAAATTATTGGGTACATGGGGGTTGAGTACAATCATCTTGGGGAAGAGTGTGAGTCAATAAAGACAACCAAAGAGAGGAAATTTGTATGGGTTGGGACAACAATTTTACACATTGAGTTTTTGTTGATGAGGAGCAAGGAGAGAGCAAGGACTATAGATTGAAGTTGATGCAACCATGGAGGGATAATTCTAGAGCATGTTGGAGTGTAATTGGAGTGAATTGGAGATGGAAAAATGAAGAGCCAGGTTGTCACACCTGAAGTGTGAATTGTTGTGTGAGTTGCACTAAAACAAACATCTTTGTTGTTGATTTGCTGATAGTTTTTCCTAGCAGAAATTTCCCCTTGAGTTCCCAGCTGAGAGATTCCTAGCTACCTATGCTAGAGAGACCCCTTGGGTTATCCCTGATAAACGAATGGTGCATTCCTTAGGTTGGACAGGTCAAGAGGAAGAGAGTTGATGGAAAAATCGGGATAGGTAGGAGAATGTCAGTTGGGTTGAGAGTTCTATGAGTTGTGAGTGGACTGTGAGAGACCACCCTCTTTTTTGGATTACTAGCCTCAGCTCGAGGGTGACTAGTTGTTGATATTTGGAACAATTAGTCTATGTTTTGGTGGAACGTCCATCCCAAGCAGCTAGTTTCACAACTCTTGTTTAAAGATAAGTGTTTTATCTTGTTGTCATGTTGTTCACATGTGTTATTGTTGTGCATGAATTCTATGTAAATTATAATGATTTATATGCTACTGTAATGAGTTGCTTAACTACATTTCATGTTGATTATTAGCATGTTGTAGATGCATTTGTTTTCTGGTTATAGATGGTAGTTAAATATGTTTTAATTTGTAGCCAAAAGCTGCAAGAAATGAGTTAATTGTAAATGAATTAAATTAGTTAGAAAACGTTTCATTTTTATGTGCATTCCACACTATAATGTCCCTCGATTGGGCTGTGGTACATTACACATGTGAATAACCATTTTTTTTTCTGAAGAAAAAAAGCGTAAATTTTATTTTAGGAAGAAAGAAAAATTACATTCTCAATAAATACATGTGACCATGTATTTTGTCTTCTATTCTTCTCAGCCATAAGAGGGTGGAGAAGTTCAACACTAAAGGCATAGAGAATTACATATAGTTTTTCTTCTTTCAAGTGACATAAAACCAAAAATACTCTTAAGTAATTCTGCATAACAAGTTGCACCTGCACCTAGTGTTGTAAAACAAAAGTGTTGCATCTGTTCTATACGCAATGATGAGAGTATAAATAAAAACTGTAGCCAATGAACCCAAAGTATCAACAACAAAAAGCTAAATATGTGTACTCCACCATTTGATAATAGGCCCAAAAAGAATCCAAAGGTTGCCAAAACAGGGACCATTGCATGAGGATATCGACAAAAAGAAGATATCAACAAAAAATACCAAATGAACATTTCAGGGGGATTCAAGGCTGTGGACCACAAACATGGCTTGTCTCTCCCTCCATATCTATGAAAGGCCTATGGTAATATTCAAAATGTGTACCTTCCTTTACTTTCTCTATATGCTATTGCCCAAAATCCACATGAATACATGCTTTAGAGAACACATTGGCTTCCATTTTTCTTTCCCTGTAGACATTTCACACAGAGTAATCTTCATAAGAAGCTAGAATAATAAAAAAATCTTCAAGAATGGGAAGCAGTTTGATATTGTGACATCTTTTTGTTTTTCTAACCCAATTTATAACCACCATAGAGTCCCCAAAGATATGGAGGGATCTTATTTCTTTTTCCCTTGCAAAATTAAGTAGGAATTCGAGTGCCATCAGTTCTGCATAGTTATTTGACCCCGATCCCAAGCCCAGTTTGAGGTTGAAAAAATGGGAATCTAACATATGAAGGACTCCTCCTCTTCCACATATTTGACCATCATTTTGTGAGGCCCCACCAAAATAGGCCCACGGTTTGGAATGGTCCACCAATTCTTCTACTACTTGACAAACCAGGTTATGGTCTTTCCATTGTGGGAAATGTGAGAGTATGCACAAGCCCTAGGTAGCTATAAGTTCTAGGACTGACGAATGAACATTGAAAATAACAACATTTCTAGCCATCCACATACCCCAATTTATGATCAGAGGGAGGGATTTTATATTGTTATTTGTTGGATTTGAAACCCCATTTCTCCATGCCTCTTTAATGTTTTGGCCTTGCCACACACAAGCTTGGCCTAGTGCTAGTGAGCAATCAAACCAAAATTGTTTGACAATGGGGCACCATAAGAATAAATGTGGGAGATATTCCTCATCCGCCTAACATAAAATGCACTAACCCGGGCCTTCTAGATTTTTGAGCGTCATCTTGTCCCATGTGGGGATTTTTTTTATTATCAAACACCACATGAAGATGCATGCTTTTAAAGGGAATTTTACTTTCCACACCCCTTTCCACCACCAGAAGGCGTCCCATTGAAGGATATTTATGTTGATTTGGGTATAGCTTGCTTTTGGAGTGTAGATACTGTGGGGGTTGTGTTGCCATACTAATTCATCCTCCCTTTTAGTGATTATGATATGCCCTAGTTTAAGAGATCTTGTATAATTTGACCAAGATCCAGAAAAAACCTCCCTCAATCCAATATGTTGTGCATCCTTTCAGGATTGACCCCAAACTGTGGTTTTAGTCATGTCTGCGATCTAGTGGAGGTTCATGTGAATAACCATTGAGAAAGGTATATCTAAAATTCAAATCCATGGAGACTCCAAGTTATTCATTGAGTGGTGTTGACGGGAAAATTTGACATGCCATCAACTGGAAGAATAGATTCGGTCCGGGGTTGTCTAGATAACCCAAGCCGTTTGGTGTAACCCATTCTGACAGGTTTAATGGCTCCATTAGCCAACTAGGGTCCTAAAACAAAGAAAAAAAAAAAACTAACTAATACTAAAACTATAATAATATGTAAACTTTAAACTAATTATTTGCAAATACATTCAACAGAAAGATAAATATGAACATGCCATTATGTACATAGTAATTACAGATTGCAAGTTTTTAATAGATGCCTTGCAAAATCAATGTTTGGTAGCTGTTTTCAAAAGTAGATAAAGAAAGCACATTTTTTATATTTTCTGTTTTCTAATAATAAATCTAAGAACTTAAATAAAACATGTTATGAAACAAGGATAGAGTGATGGTCAAAGCCGATCTAAAATTGTCCTGTTTCGCTAATAGGTAAAATAATAGAAATTAAATGGAAATAAAGCTAACCTGAGATTAGTTTTATACCATGTCTATGCCTCTGTGCTATCCAAAACTCCAATTGTCCTGCCTGTAAGAAAAATCTATGACAGGCTTGTACTGATGCCTCCCGAACAAACTCTAGATGTTTATTGACAGCTAGGATATGAGAACAAAATAGTAGACATGTATGCACAATGATATTATAATCATGAATGATTACAGTAACATAAATCTTAATGTAAAGCATTCATTTTATCACTCAACTAAATATCATACGTAAATCATGATATTAAAATCAATATAACGATCACAATGATAATTTGTGAAACAACAAATTATAAACAACATTTAAAACATGAATAAAATGGAACATCATATGTCATTCAGACTAAATCTATATAAAATATTAATATTCCAAAATAAATGAGACAAAACATAAACGAGACAACTTCACATTGGTCTAAAGACGAAATGCTAAAAGCTGGTCCATTAAGTTCTGAAGATTATTTGTCCATAATCTGTTCCATGCCAAGATGATCATTACTTACAAAATGAACAGTATTTAAAGTGTTTTGAAATCACATTCTCCTATCTCACATGATAGGATAGGATTTCATAAAATAAAAAATATTACAAAAATCGTGGGCTAACAGCCACTCATAACAAGAGTTGATTTTACTAAAAAAATTGATCAAAGTTTTTGCAAAACAAATAGAAACAAAACTACTAATCATTCAGATGCATAATCGAATATGTTTCCCCTAGATGATCAGCAACGAGATCTACTATTTCATGAAAAACAAAACAAAAATAAGTTAGAAAATTACCCATAACTAATTTCTAATTTTTATTTAAAAAGAGACTTGGCTATAGAATCGAAAGATTCTGTAGCTAGTCTTATCTTAGCAAACAAAATCAAATTCCAAATTGATTCAATTCAAAAATAGATAACAGGAATAAAACAAGAGAGAAAACTGTTTTACCATTTAAAATTTGACTAGAGATGGGTCAGGTAGTTCAGAATTTACTATCGCTTTGACACTTGTTGCATTTATTATTATTATGTTTCCTTCTCTCTTGATGCGTTTATCTTTCCTCTCTGTGTGCATTTTGAGGTTGATATTTTCTTGTCTCAATGAATCATTTTGGGTAGTAAGCATTTTAATCCAGGCATGAAGAATGGGTATGTTGTTGTAATATCGCTCGATCCAATGGAAACAAACATCACATTGTACAGGAGGAAAGGCAGGTCGAAGTGTACAGTCAAACATGGATTTATCAACCTTACCTTCTATTTTCCCTTGATTGAGCCCAATACCATAGAACCCCTCCTCACCTTTGAGGTGCGGTGGAAAATTTGTCACAAAGTCGTAGGGTTCAGTAGGAACAATAACTTTCTTCCTGTAACCTTGACAATCTAGGTCTTCCAAAGCTAGAAAATATTCTATTTCAGAGTCCGAGACCTCATCGACCTCGATCAGACCGATCGAGCTCAGATGAGCATCGTTTTGGTTCCTCAATTTCCTTGAAAGAAGGTGAACTGCCTTTTTGTTCTGGAACCCTAAGTCTGTGCATTTTTTCTTTGTTTGTTTGCAAGGTTTCTCAACATCCGTCTTTATAATGACGTTTGGGCTAGCATCAATATTAGGCATAAGAGGTTCAATTACCTCCAATTCAACAGTAATTTTCTCAGATGAAGGTTTACTTGACATCATTGCATCTAGAGGGTTTCTTTTAAGAGAGTTTGGTCCATTTCTTGAAATACCAAGCTGGCTTTTAATCAGTGGCTCGCCTAAGTTAGGGTTTACTACAGGAATGGTTGTGGAAAAACCATTTATTATCAAAAAATTATCCCATCAGTCGCCCACAGTTGACAAGTGATGAATCAACAAAACTTTGATCAATCCATGATGGAAAAGACTTGAATCAACACTCTGTCTCTTATATCTTTTGGACATTTTATAGATGCTTCTCAATAGATAAAATGGCATGCTTAATTCAAAACCAATGAAATGCATGAGTAAGCGAATATGATAGAGGAAGACTAATCTGTATCGACCCTCACAGGTCACAAATTATTTGAGAATCAACAACAGGCTATGCCACCTAGGTTTAACCAGGGAGATGGGAATACCTTTTTCACAACAGTTGATTTTTAGGGACGTCATAAACAGGCTCTAGGGTACTCCTTCAATTCATGAGTTTTTGAACCATTTCTCTCCTGTCGATGGAAGCCCTATTGCTTCACTTACAAACCCCTCAGTTAGCTCTAACCGTGTGTCCCCAATTTTTGCTCTGCAACCATCAAAGGTTTGCGCGAAAGCCTTCACCACCTGAAGGTTATAGCCTTCAAATATTTTAAGGAAAACATCCCAGCCTTGTCTTTTTAAGTCCTCGATCACATCGTTATGAGAGAGTAATGCCTGACATCCATTTGGCTCCAAGTGAATGACATGAGCCATGACAAATGCGACCAAAATGTAACAAGGATAACTAAAAATAGTTTTAGTTTTGGATGGTAGGAGTGATAGGAACAAATCCGAATGGATAGTGGAGAAATGACCATGACAAAACCTGTGTGTTATCATATCAAAGGTAGTGGGAGAAAACACCAAGGGTTTGATCACAAATGCTTTACCATTCCTTGTAATGAGAACCAGAGATATAGAGTACCGAATCCTATGAATGCAATGACTCATTAATACATTAAGCCAGCGAGGTGAGGTAAGGATGCGAGTACATCAGGCATGTATTCATTTGAATGTCTATTGATATGACCATTATGTTAGCAAGGGGACTAACCAATGTATCAAAGGCTCTTAATAAAATAAACTATTGAACAACACAATAACTAGATCAAGAGCCCAAAACATATAAAATAGGTCATTCAAACATTAGATTTAGATCTCATGTAAGCATGGTGACCTTCAAAAGGATGCATTCTAAGGCATACAACATTACAACACCAGGGTAGGTTTTATGTTTGATTCATGCTTACAATCATGAATCAAACATAAAACAAAATGAAAATGCAGAAAATAAGAAATTAATCAAAATATTTCTTAGCCCAGTAATTATCTCAAAATTCTCAAAGTGAAAGTTTACGAAATCGAGGTGAAGGCAGCTATAGAACATTCAACTTCTTGTTTAAATATTAAGATCACGTGGGGCTGCCAACAATGACGACTTACTGGGTGAAGCAATTATCTATGCATCACCAGAAAATTCATGTTAGGACAGATCAACATGATTGAAACATTTAAAGAATAATCAACATGAAGTCAAGCATTCCGATCAAAACTCAGAAAATCACATAGTCTAGCGTCAGATGTGTTTCTATCTAGGTGCAATCTGGTGACAAGTTTTAATTACGAGTGAGACAACTTTTATGCAACTATCTCCAATAATGTTTGCAGGGATGCTGCTACCAGTAGGCATCCATAACCTCAACAGGGATGTCATTTAACCCACTCTAACACCTCTACCCTATCCAAGAATTATCCATTCAATATGAAGGACATTTTTTACAATCAATTCCAACAGTCATACCTGATAATTTTCTTAAACCTGACATTGCTTTGCTACCCGCAGGCCTGTTCAGTACCCCGACGAAGTTGCCTTGGCATCATGCATGCATTTACCCACTGCCAAAATACCTATTCAGTATCTCAACAATTTTACAGAAACTTCCCACACTTTATAGTGCTTTCAACTCTTGAGAATATATTTACAAATTGACATAAACTTTATGATATTCAAGAGAGCGGGGTGATGCTGAAAACTTCAGATTTCGAAAAACTTGATGTTTTCCAATTTAATTTCTCGTTTGACGACCTTCATCATGATCTGAGCTCTTAGTTTTTTGTTAAGAAAAACCTTTTGAGGACATGAAGGCATACTTGAGTTGTTTTCTTTAAAAACAAGGACAATGTCAAGAGTTTTAATAATGATCGTATCTTCTCATGATTGTAAAGAGAAACCAGGAACACTATTTTGAACATAAAGTTTCTTCTGCTAGTTTGAGTTTTAGCAATTTACAGTACTGGTGCTTTGAAATGACACTGACTGTTTCTTTAGGATAAGACTTATGATTTTCCTTTCATGAACAAAATGGTGACTCAGACATAAATTTATTCAGGAACAAATGAAAACAAGCAAAATGAAAAGAACCAAAATTGGAAAACAAAAAAGATAATTAAAACAGAAAAATATGTATAGAGAGGTGCATCTGAAGTCATCATGAGAAATACCTTTTGAGAGCTTGGCCATTCACCGGGAAAGTGTCTGGCCATCCCTCCAAATCATGCAGATGGAAAGAGATGGGACCTTATTTTTCAGAAATTACAAACAGTCCCAACCACATATTCTGGAACTTGGTGTGTTCCCCCTTTCCCTCGTGCGGTTTATCCCATTTGAGAACCAAGACTCTGACATCGAAATTCCTATTTGAAGAAGAATTTGAATCAAACTAGCTTTTTACAATTTGCTGATGCTGATCCAATTTCTGCTTTTCTTGTGTTCTTACTTCCTCCAGTTTTAACATGGCATTAATTTGACTTTCCAGAGGAGGGTAGTCCTCTTCTTAGACTTTCTGCGATAATTGCAGAGATGGAAGTAAAACATGTGGAGGGAGGATTGCTTCTCTTCTGTAGACGAGAAAGAAAGGGGAATTACCAACAAAGGTTTTTTGTGTCATCTTATCAACCCAAAGTGCATTATATAGTGCATTGTGCCAGTTCTTATGGTTTTCCGAAACTATCCTCTTAATGATATTGATTAAATTTTTATTTGTTGATTTTGCTAGACCATTTCCTTGAGGGTAGTAGATGGCAAAATATTTCAATTTAATCCCTTTTTCTAAGGAAAATACATTCATATCGAGGGATGAGAAATAAGAGGTGTTATCAAAGACCAAACATTCGAGAATTCTGAATCGAGTGATGATATGGGAATTAAGGAAAGATACTACCTGATTCGTGTTTACCACTTTCAAAGGTGCAACTTTGGACCATTTGGTAAAATAATCCGTTGTTGTAATAATATACTTATGTTGTTGTGAGGAAGAAGGATTAATCTGTCCTATGATGTTAAGACCCCATCACTGAAAAGGGGAATCTACAGTGACAGGCTGCAAAGGAAATGTTGCCTTCTTAACCTGTCCTGCAACCTTTTGGCAAACTATACATTTATGGCACAACATGTGGGCATCTTTAAACAAAGTGGGCCAATAGTACCCATCTCTTAACACTTTGTGAGCAGTGGTGTCTCCACTGAAGTGTCCACTAGCTTCACCTGCATGAAGTTCAAATAATGCTTTTTCAGATTCTTCCTTTTCTAAACAACGCATAAGAACACCGTCAAAATTATTTCGAAATAAAACATCATTTATTAATTTGAAAGATGCAGATTTTAACCTGAGTGCTCTTCTATTTTTAGGATCAAGGTGGTGAGGAGTAGATCCATGTGTCAAATAAAATTTAACGTTCTCATACCAGGAATTGGCAACAACTTGTGCACAACTGATTTGTTTTTCGTTATGTTGATTTACAGTTAAGGTGTTAATTTGACTTTCTTGTTCTTTAGCTGAATCAACAACTAGTTTACATAGGCCTTGACCTCTAATAATTTGTGTAGGGGTTATTTTGAGGTCATAATCTTGTAAGGATGTCATCCAATTTTCCCTTCTCTCACCCAGTTCTTTTTGTAATAGCAGGTTTCTTACAACTGTGTAAGGAAAAATAACCTTGGTTCTGGATTTCAGTAGGTATGACCAGAAGTGTTTCACTACTTAAAAAACAACATATGCCTGTTGATCTACTGTTGGATAACTAAGCTCTGTTTCTTTGAAATATGAGCTCATGGAGGCAATGGGTACCTCATTATTTTTAGTGTTTTTCTGTGTTAACATAGCAGCATAAGACCGGTCGGAAGAAAAGGTGTAAAGAGTGAAATCCTGAGAGAAATCAAGACTCATCAAGGAAGGAGATTCTACTATTGATTTTCTAATGGAGTCAAAAGCTTGACTTTCTTGTGGTCCCCAATGGTACAAAACATCCTTTTTAATTAAGTTCTGCAATGGTCTTACCATTTCTAAAAAACTTGGGACAAATCTTCTGACAAAATTAATCTTTCCTAAAAATGATTGCATGGTTTTTTTGGAAGGAGGGGAGAGTTTAGCGATTGCTTGGGTTCTTTCAGGGTCAATGATCATTCCATCTTTTGATACTATAAACCCCAACAATTTACCTTTCTCTACTACAAAGACCAATTTCTTAGGGTTGAGAGATATACTGAACCTACGACATCGTTCTAGTACGGCCCTAAGGTGAGACAAGTGATATTTCTTGTCTTTAGAGAAGACAAAATGCCATAAATATAGACCACAACTGATTTATTTATGAGACCATGGAAATAAATGTCCATTACTCTCTGAAAAGTGCCTCTAGAATTTATAAGCCCAAAAGGCATCTTCCTGTAAGCATAAGTGCCCCATGGGGTACGAAAGGTGGTTTTAAGCTGGTCCGAGGGAGACATGAGGACTTGGTTATATCCCGAAAAACCATATAACAGAGAAAGTCTTCCGGAACCAGACACCTGCTGAAGAATTTGTTCCATTGGAGGAACAGGATAATTATCTTTATCAGATGCTCAGTTCAAGTTTCGAAAGTCGACACAGAGTCAAATTTCACCACTTTTATTCCTTACAAGAACCAGATTAGACACCCATTGTGTGTGTCTTAGCAGGAAAATTATCTTTGCATTTAGTAGTTTATTCAATTCTTTTTTAATAGTGGGTTCCAATTTAGGGTGCATCTTTCTTAATTTCTGTTGAAAAGGCTGGGTTTGGGGTTTCATGGGGATGACATGTTGTATGATATTAGGATCAAATGTTTTCAAATCATCATACGTCCAGGCAAAAACGTCTTTAAATTATTTAAACAATTTTATAAAAGTAGATCGTTCTTGCTTGGAGCATCCTGTTCCCAAATTGATATTTTGAGGATTTTCCTTTGTCCCTAAATTCACCATCTCATAGATCAAAGAAGAAATGTTCGTTTTACAATTAACTGACCCTCTAAATTTATCATGCAAGTCATAAAACTTCTCTAGTCTTACAACAGATATGGGGATAGAATTTACTAGATCAGATGTCGATTTAGGAGATCTATGATACGATATTACCATGAAATTGTGGAGGTTTTCATCATGAGTGCCTTCATCAATGACTGCACTTTGGAAGGTGTCCTCCATATACAAGAAGTTGATGATCTGTTGGTCATCGTCGAACACTCTCCAATTGGTGATGTTATCTGGGATCGATGGCCTAAAAAACAATTCAATCGAAAACACATTAGGAGAAAGACCTTTTGCGGGTAATAGTTTAGAAGCGACATTATCCAATAAATCAGCCTCCGAATTATTTAGTCTAGGAATGGAATTTATGTTAAATGATGAAATTTTTTGCATTAAAATCCATACCTCAGTTTGGTAACTTTTTAGATGTGGTGATAAGCAATGTATTGAGTTTCTTACCTGCCTAACCAAAATTTTTGAATCACCGAATACCATTAAATTTTGTACATCCATATCCAGAGCTTTCCTAAGCCCTTGTAGTAGTGCTCGTATTCGGTGGTGTTATTAGTGCACTCAAACTCTAATCGACAGACAATGAAAGTCTTATTACCTGTGGGATCGATGAGTACACCACCTGCGCCGACTCCTTCTTTAGATTTGGATCCATCAAAGTACAATGACCAGATTTGAGCTTCGTTAGCAGTGTTTGACACACTTGGCCAAGTTGATGTCTAAGTATAGGTCATAATTTCTGATTGCTGCCTTGGATCAGTGATAGGAGAGATTTCGGTCATGAAGTTACCAAAGAAGGTATTCATTCCCTACATTTCAAATGAATTAGCAGATGCAGTGAAAGGTTCATTTGCATCATTTAAATCCATCACGATGTGTTTAAGATAGCGTTCTTTGTTTATCCTAATTAGATTTGGCTGTCCATTTTCTGGTAGCCACAAATGAGACCAATCTGTGGCAAAGTAACCATGCAACTATTCGGACCAGTCCCTGCTTAAAACAAAAATCATAGACTTTAGGGATGTCAACAACAATAATGTCAATAATCTGGTGAACCTTAGGATTGGAATATAATCTAACCAGGACATTCTTAAGCTCACTGATTACTTTAACATTCGTCCGATCAAGTTGAATGATTTTGAGATCATACGGTTGAACTTCTGCGTTTATTTTTTGACAAACAGATATAGGCATCACGTTTGACGATGCACCACAATTGACCATACAATTATGTACATTCCTATTAAAAATTTCAAAGGTTAACAATAAAGGCAGGACATTTTTCCGAGTGTTAACAGTAGAATTCTGTTGATTTTTAGCTGCTATCCCTAACAGAATTTTATCTACATTTGATACAGTTTTTTCAGCTAAATCCCTTTTATCTTGAGGTTCAGATTTTGTTTTAGTTGGGATTCTTTTGGGTGTTTCTGAACCAATTTATGCAGTTTTCTTACTACTAGGATTGTTGTTTTTACTATTTCCATCGACGCTTTGAAGCATTTTCTGCAAAATAAGGGGAAATTTCAGCATCTCAAAAACATAAATATCAGCCCTCGGATTTTTTGTATCTTTGATTAAATCGTATTCTAAAACAAGGGTTGCTAAACTTTGTTTAATTTCAGCTTGCTTCGACTGTTTTGGAAGCACATTATTACTCGCTTTAGAAGAAGGTTTGTTATGTGTCTTGCTTCTTGTGTTGTAGGGGTGGAAAGTTTCAAAATTTGGTTGAAAAATACTGTCAGAGAAGTGACCGAAGATATTGGGGGATGATTCCTTCTCTTCTGGTACTTCTTCCTCAACTACATCTTCAAAACTTTCAGGAGGGGCAGAAGCATAATTATAATGTGCTTCTAAGATGGTTTGCAAAGCGTATTGCAAGCTTTCGAAATTCAGACCTTCAATGGGCGGGTTTGGCCGGTTGGAAGGAAAACATTTTTTGAAAGGCGGTTTAAAACTTGCTTTGCTTGAGGATGCCTCCTCGGCTGATCTCTTCAAGTCCATGACTTGATTTGATAATTTTTGGAAAGATTTCTACAAGCTTTCTAAGTCTAAAGTTTCTGGCTGATTTTTAGCTTGAGGAGGCCTAGTAAGGATTTCTATTTTCTTTTTAGAGGATGAAGTTGTTTCAACTTCACTATTGAGATTGTATTTTAAGCTTAATATATCCTTTTCAATTTGTCTTGCCTCCTCAAAGGCTCCCAACAGAGTGTTCTTTTTAGACCTTTTGACCCATATGGTGATATTATTGTGCAAGGCTTTAGAGTAATATGTGATGATTAGAATTTCTACAGGCATTGAACCTGCAGGGATCTTATTCTTTAGGGTAAGTAATCTTTGGTTAAAATCTTTTACTTTTTCCTTAGGATTCATTTTTAGACTAGTGAGCTCCATAACCAAGACTTTAGGAGATTTATCATCTCCAAAATTCTCTAAGAAACAGGTTTCAAACTTGTCCCAAGAGACGATGGTATGGGGCATTTGGGTAAAATACCATGTGGAGGCATTGCCCTCAAAATTATAAGGAAAGAGTCTACATACTACATCTTCATGCTCTACATTTTGGAGTCTGATGGCCAACATAAATTTTTTTATGTGATCCTTAGCAGATTGTTTAGAATCTGGATCAAATTTAGGCAACCATTTCTCCGGGTGTTTCGGAAATGGATGTTGCGGTCTAGGTACAACCACAACATCTTGATCGAGCCAAGGTATGGAAGGATTATTTTGGTTTTCCATGGGTGTTGGTGGTGTCGAAGGCTGAGATGATTCAGATGAGGAACTGCCTTCGTCAGATTACTCTCCTCCTGAAGAGGATGGAGATGAACCAGGTGAGGAAGGTGGCATACCAGACCCTCCGACTCCAAGAGTAGGTGTTTAGATAGGATTGGTGGTGTTATCACCTAAAGGATTTGAGAGTAGACCAGTGCCTTCAAGTTGTTCTCAGATATTTGAGAAATCTAGGGGTTGATTAAGTGGCCTACCAAGTTTCCTGATACGAGATAAGGCACTATGTGTTCTTATGAGTGATTGACAAACAATCTCTTGGACGTCGTCCCCTTGAGGGGCTGGTGTCAATGGTTCAGCGGGAATCTCAGGATTATCGTTTGAAGTAGTTGTTGTTTCAAGTGTAACGTTGTTGTCTGAGTGACTATGCATTATGACAGGGGAGTGAGTGTGTGGGGGAGGAGTCTTGTGACCTCCACATGCCATCAATTGAATTCGGGCCCTCCTTCTAGTGCCATTTGTTGATGGGCAAATTTGACATATCATCAACTAGAAGAATAGATCTGGTCCAGGGTTGTCTAGATAACCCAAGACATTTGGTGTAACCTATTCTGACGGGTTTAATGGATCTGTTAGCCAACTAGGGTCCTAAAACAAAGAAAATAAATAAACTAACTAATATTAAAACTATAATAATATGTAAAATTTAATCTAATTATTTACAAATACATTCAACAGAAAGATAAATATGAACATGCCATAATGTACATAGTAATTACAAATTGCAAGTTTTTAATAGATGCCTTGCCAAATCAATGTTTAGTAACTGTTTTCAAAAGTAGATAAAGAAAACACATTTTTTATATTTTCTGTTTTCTAATCATAAATCTAAGAACTTAAATAAAACATGTTATGAAACAAGGATAGAGTGATGGTCAAAGCGGATCTAAAACTGTCATGTTTCGCTAATAGGTAAAATAACATAAATTAAATGGAAATAATGCTAACCTAAGATTAGTTTTATACCGTGTCTATGCCTCTATGTGAACCAAACTCCAGTTGTCCTACATGTAAGAAAAATCTATGACAGGCTTGTCCTGATGCCTCCTGAACAAACTCCAGATGTTTATTGATAGCTAGGATATGAGAACAAAATAGTAGACATGTATGCACAAGATCTTATAATTATGAATGATTACAGTAACATAAATCTTAATGTAAAGCATTCCTTTTATCAATCAACTAAATATCATACATAAATCATGATATTAAAATCGATATAACGATCACAGTGATAATTTGTGAAACAACAAATTATAAACAACATTTAAAACATGAATAAAATGGAACATCATATGTCATTGAGACTAAATCTATATACCACATTAATATTCCAAAATAAACGAGAAAAAACATAAATGAGACAACTTCACATTGGTCTAAAGCCGAAATGCTAAAAGTTGGTCCATTAAGTTCTGAAGATTATTTGTCCATAATATGTTCCATGCCAAGATGATCATTACTTACAAAATGAACAATATTTAAATTGATTTGAAATCACATTCTCCTATCTCACAGGATAGGATAGGATTTCACAAAATAAAAAATATTACAAAAATAGTGGGCTAAGAACCACTCATAACAAGAGTTGATTTTACTAAAAAATTGATCAAAGTTTTTGCAAAACAAACAGAAACGAAACTACTAATCATTCATATGCATAATCGAATATGTTTCCCCTAGATGATCAACAACAAGATCTACTATTTCCTGAAAAACAAAACAAAAATAAGTTAGAAAATTACCCATAACTAATTTTTAATTTTTATTTAAAAAGAGACTTGGCTACATAATCTTTCGATTTTGTAGCCAGTCTTATCTTAGCAAACAAAATCAAATTTTGAATCGATTCAATTAAAAAATAGATAACAGGGATAAAACAAGAGAGAAAACTGTTTTACCATTTAAAATTTGACTAAAGATGGGTAAGGTAGTTCAGAATTTAGTATCTCTTTGACACTTGTTGCATTTTTTATTACTATGTTTCTTTCTCTCTTGATGCGTTTAGCTTTCCTCTCTACATGCACTTTGAGGTCGAGATTTTCTTGTCTCAATGATTCATTTTGAGCAGTAAGCATTTTAATCTGGGCATGAAGAATGGGTATGTCGTTGTAATACCGCTCGATCCAATGGAAACAAACATCACATTGTATAGGAGAAAAGGCAAGTCAATGAATGTACAGTCAAACATGGATGTATCAACCTTACTTGCTATTTTCCCTTGATTGAGCCCAATGCTAGAGAACCCCTCCTCACCTTTGAGGCATGGTGGAAAATTAGTCACAAAGTCGTAGGGTTCAGTAGGAACAATAACTTTCTTCATGTAACCTTGACAATCTGTGTCTTCCAAAGCTAGAAGATCTTCTATTTTAGAGTCTGAGACCTCATCGACCTCGATCGGACCGATCAAGCTCAGATGAGCGTCGTTTCGGTTTCTCAATTTCCTTGAAATAAGGTGGCCTGCCCTTTTGTTCTAGAACCCTAAGTCTACGCATTTTTGCTTTGTTTGTTTGCAAGGTTTTTCAACATCTGGCTTTATAATGACGTTCGGGCTAGCATCAATCTTAGGCATAAGAGGTTCAGTTACCTCCAATTCAACAGTCTTTTGCTCAGATGAAGGTTTACTTGGCATCACTACATCTAGAGGGTTTCTGTTAAGAGAGTTTGTTCCATTTCTTAAAATACCAAGCTGGTTTTTAATGAGTGGCTCGCCTAAGTTAGGGTTTACTACAGGAACAGTTGTGGAAAAACCATTTCTTATCAAAAAATTATCCCACCAGTCGCCCATGGTTGACAAGTGATGAATCGAAATAATTTTAATCAATCTGTGATGGAAAATACTTGAATCAACACTCTGTCTCTTATATCTTTTGGACATTTTATAGAGACTTCTCAACAAATAAAATGGCATGTTTAATTCAAAACCAATGAAATGCATGAGTAAGCAAATATGATAGAGGAAGACTAATTTGTATAGACCCTCACAAGTCACGAATTGTTTAAGAATCAACAATAGGATATGCCACCTAGTGTTGTGGTGGTAAATTCCCCTACGGACTAGCAATTAGGGTTATATTATGCATGCAGATAAGACCGAAAGAATCCTACTTTCTACCGTCATCCCAGACCTAATCCCCATTTATTTTAAGAAAATACATGGTTAAATGAACATACCTTGTTCCAAACGTTCGATGTCGATCCTTCGTCACACTTGATCGCTTGTTAGCAACTATCCTCCCAAGACTGACATGCGTACAAAACAAGAAACAAACTCTACATGCATTTCTTCTACAGATTAATGGGTTAGAGATTCAAACATATATTCACTAAACTATGAAGAACTCATATAGTGGGATGGGAAAAACATTTCTTTATTATTAACTTTAATGAATCAACTTACAATGTCGAGACCGATCACCACTCCGCGAACCTAATCCTGGGCTCCTCTTCAAATGTCCTCCAAATTCTTTGCTCTGTATCTCTCTTTGCACAAGGATGGCTAAAGGGTTGGGACAATGGGAATGTGCAATTGGGTAGAGTTTCTTTACTATTATTCTCCTCTTCCAAATGGGACCCCTAACCTTTCTTTTATAGGCTAGAAGAATCTAGGTATTTGGACGAACCCTCAGCCATGCATGGTCAAGAGTTTCAGTTAGCTCACCCAAAACTGTGTGTTCCATCGAAAACTTTACTTTTTTTGTGCTTTTGTAGGTATATGCGGGTTGTTATAGGTCAGCTAGCATGTACACGCATGCAGTAATGGAGTAGGGCATGTGGGCCCTTATAAAAGAGGTTTTTTAAAGAGTTGTTCAACAGTGTTTTGGCAAAGAAGGAATCTGAGATGGCCTGATGCCAGGTAAGCATGTCTGGTGCAAATTAGGGTTATAACACCTAGGTTTAACCAGGGAGATGGGAATACCTTTTTTGCAACAATTGATTTTCTGGGACGTCATAAACAGGCTCTAGAGTACACCTTCAATTCATGAGTTTTTGAACCATTTATCTCCTATCGATGGAAGCCCTACTTCTTCACTTACAAACCCCTCGGTTAGATCTAACTGTGTGTCCCCAATTTTTGTGTTGCAACCATCAAAGTATGCACGAAAGCCTTCGCCACCTGAAGTTTATAGCCTTCAAATGTTTTAAGGAAAACACCCCAACCTTGGATTTTTAAGTCCTCAATCGCATCGTCATGAAAGAGTAAGCCCTGGTAGCCATTCGACTCCAAGCGAACAACAAGAGCCATGAAAAATGCGACCAGAATGTAATAGGGATAACTCAAAATAGTTTTAGTTTTGGATGGTAGGAGTGATAGGAACAAATCCGAATGGATAGTGGAGAAATGATCATGACAAAACCTGTGTGATTTATATCAAAGGTAGTAGGAGGAAACACCAAGGGTTTGATTGCAGATGCTTTACCATTCCTTGTAATGGGAACCAGACATATAGAGTACCAAACCCTGTGAATGCAATGAATGGCTCATTAATACGTTAAGCGAGCAAGGTGAGGTAAGGACGCGAGTACATCAGACATGTATTCATTTGAATGTATATTGATATGAACATAAATTCGTGAGGGGGCTAACCAATGTATCAAAGGCTCTTAATAAAATAAACTATCGAACCATACAATAACTAGATCAAGACCCCAAAACATATAAAATAGGTCATTCAAACATTAGATTTAGATCTCATGTAATCATGGTGACCTTCAAAAGGATGAATTCTAAGGCATACAACATTACAACACCATGATAGGTTTTATGTTTGATTTATGCTTACAATCATGAATCAAACATAAAACAAAACGAAAACGCAAACAATAAGAAATTAATCAAAATATTTCTTAGCCTAGTAATTATCTCAAAGTTCTCGAAGTGAAAGTTTACGAAGTTGAGGTGAAGGAAGTTACATAACATGCAACTTCTTGTTTAAATATGAAGATCATGTGGGGCTGCCAACAAGTGGGTAAAGGGAAACATTAACATGCAAAACTTGATACTCAAATCTTTATTTGAACAAGTGAAAGGAGCTACTAGGAAGAAGTTTTATAGTTATTTCTTATTCTCATATTTATAGGAAGATGAATGGTCAAGCTAATGACCAGTCCAAAAAATATTTGGTTGTCACTATATGAGATGGAAATCATGGAAGAGAATGTTGGTGTTTCTTCTGTAGTATTACTACACTCCATATATGACTGATCCATGTCAAAAATATTATAATGAATTTGTTCACTTTTTAGTTATGTTTATGTCGAAACATTTTCAGATTTTCATGAATTTCGATGGGTTCACAAGCCCATTTGTTTTGATATTACTTTATAGAAAAAACTAAGGGTTAATTTTTTCCGTTGAGCTAATTTTCCATGTTCTTTTTTTTTTTTTTTTCATTCAGAAAACAAATCATCACTTCCATTTTTTTATAAATGATTTGTCCAAATTTTATAGAATAAAATCATTTTACTTTAAAAATAGCCAAAATTTTCTAAAAAGTATATAAAATCCTTATAATTTAAATATTTACAAGAAGAACTTTAGTCTTTTTTTTTTACCTTCTTTGTAAAGTCAAGAGGAAAAGTCTGATGGGTTAGATCGAGTGGATGAGTGTTGTGGTTATTATGAATGAGGTCTTGGGGTCAAGTCCCCAACCAACTATCATTGATATTTGTTGAGATTGTTGGGCCTCACTCGATGTTCCCTCCGGTTTAGGCCCTACTTTGTCTCTCTGGAAGAACAAACTTATGTGATTAGAGTTGACACACACCCAGGGTAACTAGAGTGGTTGGGAGGGGGTCAAGGAGATCATTGGAAGAGTTGTAGTGTGCTTATGTTGAATTACAGGATGTAATTTGTAATCCATATGCCTCGAGTTATGGTGGTAGATGCTTGCTCATGTTTCCTTCATTTCCTCAGACATTCTCTTGATTTGCTATGTATCCAATAGCCAGGCACAATGAACTTCATAATGTTTCATTCCCCTCATTTGAATGTTGTTAAAGGTACGTTAATTCGAATGAAAGGATAATTGAATGGGCATTAAACCACCCATGGTATTGGCTCTATGCTGCCATTGCACGGCCATAACTGAGCTTGCATCAAGGTCGAAGGTGGGGTGAATTTTCCTGCACTAGGCGTTCGTCGAATATAGAGTTTGTATGTGGGATATGCCACATAAGCCTTTGGATGGTGGGATCCCAAACCTCAAGGTAGTGAGATGTCCTATGTCATCACGTGGAGTGTCCCTCTATCACCCCATCCAGGGAATAAATTACAATAAATTATTAACATAATATATATTTTTTTAATTTTGAAAATACAAGAAATAAAAATTTATCATATTTTTACAATAATATTGTAATTAAACCACTCATTTTTGAATAATTTTAATTAATTTATAGAATTTTATCCCTTTTTATTAAACCACTCATTTTTGAATAATTTTAATTTATTTCTAGAATTTTATCCCTTTTTTACAATAACGTTTAACTGAGCAACTAATTTGAAATTACAAAGTGTAAAAAGGGAAAATGTCCAACTTTGTTACTATAATGTTTAATTACACATATACATCAAGGAAATTCATCGAACCATATTTTTGCAAAGATATTAGACCAATGGATTATGAATCAATCTAACTATTGGGCTAAAAAACTTGGTTTCAAGTGTATGGTAATAGATTATTAGAAGTGTTAGGGGCGGTAGGTGCGAGGGGAGTTGTCTTAGACATCAAGGAAATAAGGTTTTGTATTTTGCATGGGGATTAGGGAAAGCCACTAATAATCGTGTTGATTTCCTTGAAGTCTTCATGGGACTTCACCTTACTCCTGCTAATAGATGTTCAAAGCTCACAGTTATTGGAGACTTTGATATGATCACAAGGGGTCTATGTCAAAATCTCAAGATTACTCATCCCAATATTTCCAGAAATCTTCTTCGAATCAGAGACATGAAACATAAATTTGATGAAGTTATCTATTACCATGTGTATAGATCACATAACACTATAACTTACTCTCTCACTAAAGAAGCAAAATAGTTTGCTACCGGGCAATTAAAGCAAGGCACTGCAATTTGTTATGAACCTATTCCCTAAGTGTTCTTTGCCTCCTTTGTATATTCTCTTGGATAATTCATTGCATCTCACCTTTGTACATATTCTTTCCCTCACTATCACCACATGCCTTAGACATCACACACATGTTGCATGGATTCGGGACTGAAACCCTCCCTCAAATTCATGTCCCCTTAGTATGCATTCTGCCATTTTTGTCATGCCTTCACCCTTGCACTCATGTGGGAACTGGTAATCTACACGCCTCAATCCCCCCTGCAAAAATTCACTCACAAACTGGAGATTCATGGGACATACAACCTTTGCCTCATCCTCTGTCATCCTCTTGCGCATAATTTATTTCTCCCACATCATGTCACTCGCTCTTATCAATCACTTTTTATTGTTTGGTGGTATGCATTTGACTCTCATAGGTGGCGACATCGTTTGGCCTCAACCATACTTAAATAAGTTTTGGCTTCTCAAATAATTGCTGGAACGTAAGAACTCCCTTGCAATAATGTGGCATCGTAGTAGGGGCGCCTGCTAGTGTTTGGACTGTGCCATTGGTAGATTACAGAGCACATACAGTCACAACAAGAGGAAATTGAAGCTCTTAAAACCCAAATTGACCAGTAGTCTTGTCAATCTTAGGCTCAGGAGAAACAACACAATGAGGAATTGGCCCTAGTTATGCATGTTGTCAACAATAATTAAACTTTGATACACTATATTCGTCGGTCCCAACAACAACAAGGCACCCGAGAGCATAACCATCCAGCCACATCCACTAAATCAAGGGATTGAAATGAAGCATATCGCCCACAAATTCATTTGATTTCCCTTGTAGACTCAACAACAAGGCAGGAAGGACACCCAGACCCAACTGAAACTCAGGAGAATGAGGCCCATCAACATAACCATGTGGACACAAATCTGCATTTGCATTAGTTTAGCATATTTAACAAAGTTTTGTATATGCTATGTTCTTTTGTAGCCATCTTCCCATGGCATATTTGTATAAATTGTACTAGTTCAAGTAAAAAACTACAGATAGGTATAGGGACTAAGATATTAGTCATATACTATGCACATTTGGCCTATAGACAGTCTGTAATTCTGGTTGTTTTTGGAGAATTCCAAGCCTTTTTCTAATACAATTATAACCATTCCTATTAAAAAAAATAGAATAAAGAAGTGTTATGACTACATACATAGTTGTCAAAAGATACTCCCAAAAAGAGGGTAAATCTTAACACAACAAATTTAATTAGCATGAGATATTGGCACTTATTCCATCACAACGAGATCTTAGAACAAATGTTAACCTTTTCAATATTTGGTCACTAAGTGATAACAAAACCCATATTTCATGTTTCTTTAATGCTACCCATGGACACATAGACCCTAGGATAAATGGATGGAGGGTTTTGAGATACATGTATGGATTAAATACACAATATTCAAGATGTTACTTTTCTATGACTTTATGTGTTGTAGAATTTGATATTGTGACTTCATATGTCATAGAATTTGATAAGTAAGAAATGGATCAATGTTGTAATGTTTTTATGATTGTGATAAGGTTCAGGGCATTATTTTATAAGTATATATATTTTTTGGATTCATAAGAATTGATAATTGGTTGAGATTATTTGGACAAGGCCTAAGTTCAATTTTGGTTGGTTGCCACTATAAACTCTAGACTAGTGTCAACAACTCACAAGTTAACACATAGCAAGAAACTTATGACTTAGACATGGTTGAGACATTTGGAGACACACCAACTAGGGGGGTCCCACTTCTGGGAGGCATATACCTTTATATCCTTATCACAATGGGCCAAATTCTCATCGAGGATTTGAATTCAAGTGGGGAGAGTGGTGAGACCTACCTCCCAACCATTTGAGATTTTATCCATCAACCATTATTTTATAAGCACTATTAACTCAATTAAATATGAGATAATAAGGGACATGTTTTTAATGGTTTAGATGTTAATTTTGTATCAAATTATTTAGTTTAATTAAAACATTTTATTTATAATTAGTATTGTTATATTAAATGGTAGAAATCAAGATGTTAAATAATGATTGAATAGGGGGGCAGGTGTGGGGGGAGTCTTCTATATCCCGAAGGAAATGCCATAACTTCCTATGCTTGGGGACTGGGGAAGGTATCAAATAATGTTGCGGAAGACTATACCTTATATGAAGGTATGTGCATTGCTAAAGAGCAAAATGTCTCTAAAATCATGTTTTTTTGGGACTCATTGATGGCTCTTCAAGAGATCATAAATAAAATTTAGTTTGACAACAATGTATTCAATGATATTATCTCTTGCACCCTCTCTCTCATTGAAGGTTTCAACAACTTTATAATTTTGCATGTTAAAAAAGAGCTAAATGCTCGTGCGAACCATTTGGATGAGTTGGGGTCGAATTTGGATGTTGACACTATATAAATAAATGGGACTAGGGGAGTCTCACCCATCCCATAGCTCGAGACCCTCTCTTTTTTCGTGTTTACATGTGGCTGATGGAGTGGTCCATCATGTATTTGGTACCTACTCTTGCACATTCACTGTGTAATGATAGTGGGATGGTTAATCAATTCTCTTCATGCCCATCAGGCCTTTTATGTGAACTCCCTTTGGTTATGGATTGTTCTTATTCCAAAGTATTCTTATGGTTTACCCTTTCAAAAGTATTAAAAAGGAACACTCTGGCTAAGAAAGGGGGATGATAATACCAAAATTTCCACTAGTTTGTTAACCATAGGAAAAATGTAAACTCAGTTTGGGAGATCAAGAGGGAAAATGGTGAGGTTGTACCAACTTTGAAGACATTATCTAGGTAGGGATTGAACATTTGTATGAGACATACAAAGCAAAGAGCATGGAAAAAATGTCGAGATAGTTAAAATAACAACTTCTATTCCAAGTTTTGTATCTAAAGAGGCAAATGAGACACTTATGGAAGAAATATCAAAAGGGAAATTGGAAGAGGTTATGCATATTTTTTTAAAAGGACAAGAGTCTAGGCCTTGATGGTTGGAATGTATATTTTTTAATGGTTTTTATGAAGTCATTAAGGAATATCTTATAATGGTCCTTGAGGACTCATTGAGAGTCAATGGAAATGTTTTGGCTACTTTTAACTGAACCTTTATTTCCCTCATTGCAAAGTTTGGTAATCCCTCTTCTTTTGAAAAATACAGAAAAATCGCGTTGTGTAACTGCATTTAGAAAATAATTACAAAGGGTGTTAAATAATTGAAAACATCATTGCAGCTATGAGGGTGAAGGAAATTCCATTGGAATAAATCTCACATGA
Source organism: Picea engelmannii (assembly GCA_009831015.1). Taxonomy (NCBI): domain Eukaryota; kingdom Viridiplantae; phylum Streptophyta; class Pinopsida; order Pinales; family Pinaceae; genus Picea; species Picea engelmannii. Next base: position 27,537 of record ML823551.1, read on the forward strand.
GCAATTTGGTTTTATGTTAGGAAGGAAAATTCATGAAGCCATTGAGGTTTCCTAGGAAGGCTTACATTCCATAAAGACTAAGAATCTTCCTGCAATGGTTGTAAATATTGGCCTCTCTAAAGCGTATGATAGGGCCAACTAGTCATATTTAAGGCTAATGTTGATTCATCTTGGTGTTTTTTTGCAGGTTGATAATTGGGTCATGAGTCATGTTAGTCTCCATTTCCATCTTAATTAATGGGTTTGCTTCAAACTTTTTTAGGCCTAGAAGAAGATTGAGGGATGGATTCCCTCACTCTTCTCTTCTATTATTATTATTTGTTGAGGGACTTAGTAGGGTATTGATCGAAGATACAAGAACTAGGACCCTGAAGGGGATAAGGATGGGAAGCTCGATGTCTCTTACCAATTTTTTGTTTGTGGATGATGTTCTTTTGTTTTGTAATGGTTTAAGGAGAGATGTTATGAATCTTAA
>ML823551.1:33553-81217 GCA_009831015.1 Picea engelmannii
CTGTGTTCGCTTCCAACAGTCGTGTTTCAGCATTCGTGTTGCAACAGTCGTGTTTCAGCATCTGTTCTTCATAAACAATCGATTGCCATCAATGACAACCTTGATCATCTGCGTCATCTCTGTTGTAGCCATATTTCCAACATATGTGTGTGATGTTTCTTCTCTCATCAGGTTTGATAGTGCATTACCCCCTCAGTCAAAAGACTAATCCAAGAACCCTTGGCTAGAGGGGTTAGCTGACATGAGAAGAAATAACACACCTCCCTCTTAGCGAGAGTGGACATTCTGCATCACGCCAAGATTGTCTTTGGAGCACCTTGAGTCTTTCCACTCCTATTCAAATCAACATGACTAATAGAAGAAATATTGCGCCCGAGCCATTCACCACTAGCCAAATTAGCATGGCTAATCCTATGAGTGAATGTATCATTCTCCCTTGGTCAAATCAACATGACCAATCTGGGAGAATGTTTGCTCGATGCTACTCATATTTCCATCACCTTGGATAAAAGGTTGGTGAGAATGTCCACAATCTGCTCATCTGTGGATGTGTATTGGAGCATCATTGTTCCCTTCTACATTGTGTCTTGAATGAAGTGTTGCAAGAATTTTTTTAAGCCACACTGCTTCACGACTTGTAATACTGGCTACTATATACTCTACCTTTTCTGTATTGAGTGCCACTGACGACTACTTCCTGCTCAACCATGAGATCACATTGATCCCAAACTAAATAAACATCTGAAAGTACTCTTCTAGGCCACTGCACTTCCTGCCCAGTCAGAGTCTGTATAACCCTGCAACTTCACCTCCCCATCTGAGGCATATCTCAATTCATATCCACTCGTACCATGTAGGTATCTCAACAAATGTTTTATGGCCAACCAATGCACATGTCTTGGAATCAAGGTAAAAGGTCCACATCCCAGTCCTTCTGACTGGCTTCCTTCATTGAAACAAGGAAATCCTCCCAAGAGGTCTCATATCTCTTCAAAGTATCTGAAGTTTTTGATCTAGCCTCATGTATGTCAGTCCTGGAGGATGTCTCTCCCATTTGAATCTAAATCTAAATATGAAGAGGAATACTTTTTGAATGAAAGTCTTTAAGAAACTAAATCTCTCTGAGATTAGGCTCACTCTGATTCGGCATGATCCCTCTGAAGCTTGGCTCCCTCAGAAGTTATATAGTCTTCAGAGTCATCTTCTCCCTCTACATGTCCTGAACTCCTCTTCTCCTTCATTACATGGATGTGGACAACTCTATGTTTGGATAGTCTTCTTCATGTTTCCTCCTACAACTGTCATTATATATCCCTTTAAAAGCTATTACCTATGACATGCTCGAAACAATAAACAAGAACAACAATATCTCCATGGTAACCTCCATGGAGTTTACAAGATAACTTGCCTAGAACAAGGTCAATCAACAACATCTCTTATAGGAGATCGATTTATCTTGTAAACAAGTGCATTATTAATATGAGAATTTACTTATGGTAGTCTTACCAACAATAATCAATTGTTTACTAATCTAGAAATAACAATAGCAATAATAGAATTCTAAAGATTGTTATTCTAGTTGCAACACTTAAACAACAACAATATAAAGAAATATCAAACTTGATATGGACACTTGGATTTTAGTTATTTTTGTCCCACTTGGGTTGTTTTCTATAGTTTCACAAGTACATACGTCTAACAAACAATGACAGGGAGAAACACCATCTGGCAATAGCGGAAAGCAATGACGAACCCTAAAAATTCAAAGTGCTCCAACTTGCAATCTAAAGGTAGTTGGAGATGCACTAGGGTAAGGCGCACTAGGAAAACCAAAAATTAGTCTCAATACTTCACATAAACTTTCACTACAATTGGTACTACAATTGGTGCTGCAACTAGCACTGCAATTGGCACTACAACTAGTGTTGCAACTAACATGAAGCAACTTGCATGAAGGAACTTGCACGAAGGAACTGGCACTGCAGACCTAGGGTTTTATGAGGAAACCCTAATTTCTCAACTTCATAAATTTGCAGATCTGATCTGTGGAAGAGATGCACCCTACTTAGGCGACCTTCTTAGTGAGTTCAGTAAGTGCTCAATGAGCTTGAAAATAGGGAAACTGAGGATCTTCCTTCCAGTGGTCAAAATTTTCTGAAGGTAACTAACTCTGATACCATGTTGAAATTTTGGTATGCTCGTTTAACCATAGACAATGTCACATCATTGTCACCCAACCATAGACATTCACATATGCCACCCCTGAGAACATTAACCTTTACTTAGAATAATTTTGAAAATCCTACTCCAGAACCAACAGATAAACCCTAGCCACAATATTGTTGTTGCAGCAATGCAATAACCATACAAAGATAATGTACCTTATACCAAGATAAGCACAAGATAAATACCAAAAGCCCGTTGAACTATTCCTCCAGACTAGCACCCCATCAAACTGTAGCTACTGCTCCCAAACTTGTTCACCTCTTAGCTGCAACTGCACTTCTTAGAACTGCACACTTTCTGAGTGAGGGTGTACAAATGAACTAGGAAACTACCTATTTATACTAGACTGTCTAGTTGACTAGGGCCAACTTCTCCTTATGGATGTGTCTTTTACTTTAATATTAATTCTCTTAAGTCTAACTTCTATCCTAGGGTTTTCTAACATTTGTTTAATTGTTCACTTGCTTCCTGAATATTCCCTGCATCTAAGAAAGGTCATCTAGGAGGGAAAGATCTTGTTTTGGCTACCAAAACATCAACAAGATGCACCATCTAAGTTTAATTCTAGGAAACCCTCTAGAGGAGGAATCCTTTTCTCCCTAGATTTTTGATGCACTACTTTATGAATCTAGACTACTTGATTATAACAAGCTCCCATATTCCAGTTTTTAAATATTATAGCCTCAATTTCCTTTGGTTCTATGTCTTGCACAGACCAAGACGAGGATGTTATTGATTCTTTTACATTGGTTTGAACTATGTGCCAGACCCAGTCGTTGGTTAGGTATTTATTTTTGAACACTTTTCTGATTTCTTTCCTTCCACATGTTCCACATGAGAAATCTTGGGAAAGTGTTCCATTCCTAATTGAGAATCAAATTCAAGAAGATGTCCTAACCTCATTCTTCAATAGTTCTTGACGTGTCATTTCTAGTCACGTCCTAGCGCCTGAACAATTAATCCCCCCTTTTCCCATAGATTTGTCGCTTCTGTACTGGAGCTCAACAGATGGTTAAGGGTTTCCTCATCTACCTTGCACATCATACACATAGAGGCACCTACAAAACCTCGTCTGATCAGGTAGTCCCACGTTAGGATTTTTCAAATAACATCAATCCACATGAAAGTAGAGATATTTGGCCATGATATTGGATGCCATACCTTGTCCCATAGTGGTTTGTATTTGTCCCCCCCATGTTAATCGCTGCATGATAGACATCTTTCACATGAAAGTTTCCATCATCTTGTAATCCCCATCTAACTATGTATGAACCTTTTCTTACTTCTATTTTGACTAGCCTACAACATCTCCTACATAAAAAAAATTGATTCCTCATCCCATGTTATAGGCTAATCCTCCAGGGGTTTGCAGGACCGAGTGTAAGGGTTTCTTATATCCAGATGGGATTGTCAATAATGACATACTTTAGTCCAACCTTTCTATATCATTGAGTGCCTCATCATTTGAAGGAGCCAAAGTGTCCTAGAATTGGATGTTGGTCGTAGACATCGTCCTAGAAGAAAGCAGAGCGACCATTATGAACCTCCCAAAAAAACATTTGCTGGACAATTCCTTTGTTCTTCCAAGCATTACTCCATATTAGAGATCCTGGTTTGTCCCCCTCCACGTTGATTAGCTCCTCTTGGGTGGTATGTGAGGCACATTTTCTCTTCCATAACTTTTCCCATAGGGATTTCATATTATTTACCCATCTCCACCACAACTTAGCCACCAATGCTTGACCAACCAATTGGGTTTAATTGATTCCCAAACCTCCTTGGGCTTTGGGCTTGCACATTTTTTTCTAGGCCACCAAAGCCCATTTTTTTTTCTTTATTCACTCCTCCCCAAAGTAAATAACACCGAATATTCTGAATCTTCTTTAATATGTTCTTAGGAGCTATCATGACTGAGAATAAATACATTATCATCAATATGATGAACTATTTTATTAGAAAAATTCTTCCCGAGAGAAACAGAGGAAACAATGCGTCCAATTGGTCAGCTTAGCCTGCACTTTGGCCAAGAGACATTCCCATGAGACATTGCAAATGGATTTGTTAATGAGAGGAACCCCATGTTACACATTATTTTGGTCACCCTGGTGATGTTTCTACAAGCATGTGTTTAGGCTCTCAAAAGGATCTTTTGCATGAGAAATGTAATTGGTTTCTCCCTCTACAAAAATTGTTTTTAGAAGGACGTCACAGGCTAAGAGTAATATACAGTGTGAAAATTCCTGATTTCCACAGGTTGTCCTTAACCTAGCTTACAAAATTTCCACAGGATTCTCTATAGACAGGGTGCGCCGGAGTTTTAAGATTGAGAAAAGGGATGAAGTTCACGAATATTATAGAAGGGGATCTTCTAGAATATGAGATGGCATCTGTATGATTGGGATCCTACTAGATTCTCTGATTTGGTGGGATCATCCTAATCTCTTTAACCATCTCTCCTTCTCCTATATAATAATGGATTTCTCATGGAAAAGGTTAAGAAAAAAGCAAGCAAGATCAAGTAATGAATCGGATGAATATTGTGCGAGGAACTCTATCTCAGTTGATTCTTGAGATCTCCATTGTTTAAGCTATTGTGGGTCATCTTCATGAAAGTTTGAAGCAAGTGTGTGTGTTGGAGAAAAGGGCCACTAAAAGGGAACCTTGCAACATCAAGGTGGTTCGGTTGTATCTTCCACTTTTACTTAATATAATACAGTGGCATGTTTCTTTCCCATAAAATCATTCTCATTTTATTACATGACTCCTTGATCACATGTATAGGTTTTCATTGAACATACTATTGTTGATTTCACTTTGGTTGGTTTGTGTTCCATTGTAGGATCAATAGCACAAGACCATCGGAGTGAAGCAAGGAAAAAAAAGACATAAGGAAGTGATATTCAAAGGTATGTCACTCATCTCTTCTTTGATAGTAAATTAAATGATTAAACTTAGGGAAACCGCCATGTCATGTCTCGTTTTGTTCTAGATCTAGGTGGATCTAGGGAGATTAGTTTATGTCCACATTCACCGATTTATCCAATAACAAAATTGGCAACCATACTAGGGAAACAACCTATTTGTGGTTTTTTACTTTCCATTTTCCCTTAGACTACCTCTTTTCATTGTATTTCAGTCTCTGAGTCTGTAAGGGATCCATCTAGACTCTCTGGATCTGGAAGTTCATTTAGACTCTTTCCCTTCTTTCCAATTTTCTTTTGTTTACAAGCATTTATGCACTGTATTCTATATATAGTCTGCGAAAACCTTTGATCACCACATCCTGACTGTTTATCCCAGTGCGGACTTTCCACACCCTACCCCATAGCTAGCCTGCGGAAACCTTTATTTCCCGCACTGTACCCTACTGTTGGGCTGCGACCTTGTCTATAAAATTTTTGGATTGGGCCTTTTTGTCTTTCACTACCCAGTTTTTCTTTGATCATTTGGGAGGAACTTTTGGAGCCTGTATTTGACTGTTTTCTGAGTCAAAGACTTGTCGTTGATTGGTTTTCAGGGATTGAAAACCCTTCTTTGTCATTTTACAAATTTTTGCTTCTTGATTTTTTTCAACAAGGATATAATCTCCGATTTTGAAGATCTGAGTGCTTGATCGATAAAAGTCTTTGATTTGATTTAAAGTTTTGGATTGTTTACCTGTTCTGGATTGCTTGTTGATTGGAAATTCATTTTCATTTGCATTTAGTGAAACATTTTCTCATCATCTTTATTTTTATCTTCATTGAAAGTCTGATTGGGGTATTTGTTGGGTATATCTATTTTCTGTGATTACTTGTCCTTTCTTCATTATACCCCTATTTTGGTTTTGGAAAGGAAGAATTAAAGTCTATTCTTTGTAGTAATAATTCATAAGAAAATTTTGTGCATTCATTGAAAGAGAACAAATTGGAAAATTTCATTGCTTATGATTGTTTGAAATTCTGTTCATTCAAGAAAAAGGAATTATATTTCGTAGCTTTTGTATTTCCGGAAAAATACTTTCTCCCTACTGTAGACAGATCTCATTGAACGAAATATTGCATCATTCATATCTATTTGCATATTATTGGGTCAAGGTCTCATACAACATCAATTTCGTCTCCATTCTCCCTCTTAAGTAAACAACAACCTCTAAAACACTGTGTAATTATAAAATTTAATTAGTAACTTTTATTTTCTAGGGATCTTTCCACCAACATTAGCTAGGCTAGCACTTTGGAATAGGTTGTGAGGCACACTCTCCAAAGCATAAAACAAATTGTAGCATCTTGTGATAGGGAGTGTTCAAGTCCATTGGCAACATTTTGTCCTGGGAAGCCCTTCTCACACAAGGGTCAAACTTGAGGTCGCATTAAGGCTAGTAGAGTTACTCACCCTGCTTTTTTGGTCTTGGTGTAGAGATTGCGCGTATTATGGGGGTCACTTGAAGGTATACCCACAATTATGCGTGGAATCATTTCAAATTGATTTCAGGATAGATACCCTGCCCTTGCGTGTTGATTGGACTATCGACTGTTTCCCCAAGCATCCATGTTGTTATTGGTAACCTTAGTAGCCTATCTCCTTAGGGTATTACATGAGGTGACTGTGGAGGGGCAAGTATTCACGGTACCTGGAATCGATGTTGGCTAGACTTACTCAGGCTCCTTGGAGGGTATACCCACGATTATGTGTGGGATCTTTCACAAGGGTTTAAGTTCGTTAAGAAGGTCGTCAACGTAACTTTTCCACCCTCTCTATCCTACCCCCTTCTTGTATTGACTTCACGCCATTGGATTTCATCACCAACTAGTGACTTCGAAATAAGAAGGTTTGTTTGACTAGTTTGATTTCTAGATTTTATTAGCGAGTATTGTTTGTTTACGTAGTTGTCCATAGATTTTTTTCGTAAAATATTTGGTTCGGCCAACACAGACCCCCCACGTCGTTTGCACATGATGCAAGGGCTATCCCTGGAAGATCCAGAAAGTTACCAACATTTTCCTCCTAATTCACCGGAGGGCTCCCATCAATAGAGCGAGGTCCAGGACACTATAACCTCGCACGAGGAAGGTTTGGCCTCTTTAGAAAGTTTCCAAATAATTTTCAATTCTATTGAGGATTTCCGCATACCTCCTGGATACGAGAGACATATTCTCTGACTTAATTCATCAGAAGAACTTGTTTTTGACACTTCTGGAATAATGATCGGACCCCATTCATGACTTAGAGTTGGAGATCCTCTTTGGACTACCGAAATCTTTAGAAGCCCACCTCGCACGGTGTGGGACCTTTATGACTCAGGGGCAGGTGTTGATATACCTGTCTTCTCCCAACTTCTCGGAACGTCTGTTACCTACACGATACCTTTAGATCATTTTACTGGTACAACCAACAACATCATTATCGTTCTAGACACATAGTCAGTTGGTCCTAGCTCAACTTTTTCCCTCCAGATGGCCCATGCCAATAGGGTCCCACATGCTATGACTATTCCCACCAGAAATGTGGTGGTTAACCAAGCTCCCATTGGTACACCGCTTTCGTCTAGACCTGTCCCGTCGCTTCCTCCTGGGTACCAAGCTTTCAATCCTTCCACTGCCATCCCTACCCAAGTTCCATCCGGAGTTTATGGAATTTTTGTTTCACCTAGGTACAATGATGCTACCAGTTTTGTCCCTACACCTTCCCAGGTCCTCTTTGGAGGGTCTTATCCACTTTTTCTTGGAGGATTTGGCCCTAGTGGCTCCAATCCAATCAGGAGCTCCCATCACCCATTCACTTCTGGTTACCAGATTTATATGGGAGGGAAATCTCATGTTGGGGGCTATCCTCCACTTGGAGGACAACCTCAGGTTGGACTCTATAACCCCTTGCATGGACATAACACATCCAAATCACTAGCCCACCTTTGGAACCTCCTTGCCCAAGGAAATCCACAATTATCTTGGGGGAAATAGCCTCAAGTCATCTCTTTTCTTCCCCCTCACTCAGGCCATCTGTATCTGGGTTCTTTGAATCCTACTTGGGGTCCACACATTCACTCTAGTGTCCATTTTCAAGGGAATATTTCCAACCAACCCAACCCCATGGGATACATAATGCCACACCGACATCTGAATCTGTCAGGAACTTCGACTTACATGCAGACTGCTTATGGTCCTACTGGTATACCGACAGGACTTCCTCACCAAGACCCTCAAGTGAATCAACAATTTCCCTTTTTAGCCACTTTGGATTTACCCGACTTTTCTAGAATCTTGAATGATCCTATCTTATATTCTCCCCATTGGCTTGTTATACCAGCCAAGCTACCATCCCACATTCCCAGATTTGACGGTAAACCGGGAGAAGACCCAAACAACCATGTTATGACTTTTCACCTTTAGTGCTTGTACAACTCTTTGATGGACAACTCCATTCAGTTACGACTCTTCCAACAAACTCTCATGGGTTCGGCTGCAAAGTGGTACACAAAATTACTGTGAGGATTCTTTAACGACTTTAACACCCTCGCCATGGATTTTCTCACACATTACCAATTGCCTATCCGCTACGAGACAGGAACCGAAATTTTGAGTTCCTTTAAGCAATCTTTGGCCAATCATATTTATGATAACATCCATGAGTGGATATGAAGACAACATTTGATGAAACTCGACCTTTCTGATCAATTATTGGCTGAATGGTTCACCAAATCATTCGTCAATAAAATCTCCCATAATATTGCCATGGGTGGAGTTGTCACTAAAGAGAAGGCAATTAGTCGCGCTCAGTACCTAGATCTTGTTTATTCACAAATAGACACTCTTTACGACTTACTCCTTGATGCTCCTTGCCCTTCTACCACTGCTACCTCAACAACCCCAGTAGCTTCTCATGCTGTTGATGGTGTGATTGGAACTTTCCACGCTAAAGCTAAATCCATGTCGGCCACTCACACCAATTCCAAATCTCCTGCTTCTAATGTTCAAAGTGCTCCGACTCCTACTCCTTCCATCGACAAAACTTCTGAGGTTAACTTCGTTCAATCTACCCCTTCCGAAAAGAATAAATCTAAAAAAGGAAAGGATAAGAATGAGGAGGATAGAAATAATAATCCAAAATTTGATAAACCCAAGACCCATTATGTTGATGATAAGGATAAGAGAAAACCTTGATATCCTTGCCTTATTTGTGGTGATGATCACTACACAAAATATTGTCCAAGATGTGCTGAGGTCACTAAGTTCCTTCAAGGAACCAGAAAGCCTCCCACACATGCCATTTTGTCACAACCTTTACCTTCTCAACAACAGTCCCAATTGGTCATTCATGACCGACCCTCTCCTTCCACCACTTCATATGTGCTCATGTGTACTGGTAATTCTACCAAGAACAACGTTTCCATCACCACTCAAGCCAAATATTATTCTCCCTAAAAGGAGAAAGTTGACGATTTACCACCTTTGTTGGTTCAACCGCCTCCTTCAACTTCACCTCCCAATGGTTCTGTTCATCTCGAATGACTGGGTACCGATACAGTTCTTCGCCCCCCTCCAAAGGGCATTATTCGAAAGTCTTCCTTCAATCCTCATGCATATTCTGCTCAAAACTACATTATTGTAGAAGATCTTGCGCAAGCACCCTCTGTGATGTCATCTCTCGAATTCATTCAAAGTTGTCCCGCTCAACGGAAGGCACTGTTAAAGGCCATCAGTGGAATTGATCCCACAGATACAAATTTGATAATAATCGACTTGGAAGATCACATTCCAAGGCTAGCTCCCCAGTTAGCGTTTCAGATTCAAGTTGTTGTCGAGAACAAGAACATCTGTAGAACTGTTATTGACGAGGGCGCCTCGACGTGCATCATGTATGTTTCTTGTTGGAAATCCATTGTCTCTCCCCCCCCTCACTGAATCACACAATACACTTAAGGCTTTCAATGATTCTAGGTTTAAACCCTATGGTGTTCTTCCCTCATTGTCTATTACGTTGAAAGACAAATCGGCCAATGTCGAGGTCGAGGTCTTTGATGCGCCTCTTGATTATAACCTCTTACTTGTCCGTAGTTGGATTGATTCCATGCATGCAGCTGTGTCCACACTTTTCCGCGTGTTACGTTTCCCACAACAACAAAAAAATAGTTACTGTCGACCAAATGGCCTTTTTTAACTCCGATTCCCATACTAGCAATGTACCATTTATATCGAAGGCACCTCTTGGGTACGAGAATTTCGGTGTGGGTCTCTTGAAAGATTCCACTTTAATGGGTACCTTCCCAATACCACCACCCGATGTTCCACCGCCTTTTGTTGCCTCAATCAACATGATTTCCACCTCTGTTCATGAAACCCCTGTGTCTCATGACCTGTGGATAGTACCTAACCCTAGTGATTATCTTCGCTATGGAGAACAAATTCCTTTAAGTCTGGTTGAATCCGCTTATCAAGCCATTCAATCGACAACCCCTTCTATTCCCTTTCTTGGTGATTCATCTCCCGATCCTTTTTAGGTGATATTTCCTACGGATGAGATGAACATGTCACTTATGTCCATGGAAGACACCCCATGGGATGATGGACATCATTATTCCATTCTCTTCCCTGAGCAACACACCATCGAGAGTTACCAACGGATTTCGACTCCGTCAACCGTTGTTATTTTTTCCTCTATTCCTGAGTCAACACACGATGTGCTTTATGAAGGGAACCTGAGTGAAATTTCACCCACCGTTCCTCTTGACATATCCATTAAACCTGGAGTCTTAAAAAATGTTCACATCGGAGCCGCATGTTTCGATGATGAAGTCGTCACTTATAAAGCTATTTTTTAGGAATTTCGTGACGTTTTCGCTTGGATCTACGAAGAGATGTCGGGTATTGATCTCGATATCATTGTACATGAAATTAAGACCTGCCCAGACACTAAACCCCTTCAACAGAGACTTCGCCCTATCCACCCTCGTAAAGCCACCGCTATCAAGCTCGAAGTTGAAAAACTTCTCAAAGCCAGCTTTATCTATCCTGTGGCTTTAACCGATTGGGTATCCAATCTAAATACGGTCAATAAAAAACAAGGCACGGTCTGTGTATGTGTCGATTATAGGGATATTAATAAAGCTTTTCCCAAGGAAAATTATCCAACCCCCTTCATTGACCAGATAGTCGATGATTGTGTCGGGAGTGAAATATTCTCTTTAATGGACAGTTTGTCAAGCTATAATCAGATTAATATTTTGCTCGCGAATCAACATAAGACTGCTTTTATTTGTCCTTGAGGTACCTTTTCCTACCGGAAAATGCCTTTTAGTTTAAAGAACGTCGGTGCAACTTTTCAACATGCCATGTCTTATGATTTTCACGATATCAAGCACATTGTACAATCGTATCTCGATGATCTCCCGACGCATTCCATGCGTCGCTAAGATCACTCGGCCCATCTCCAAGCCATTTTCATTCGTTGTCATTACTATCATATACGTTTAAACCCACACAAATGTGTTTTTTGTGTGGAGTCCGGTCAACTTCTAGGTTTTATTGTGTCACTTCATGGAATTAGGGTGGACCCTTTAAAGGTTGAGGCTATCCTTAATCTTCCTCCTACTTCCACTTTACACCAGCTTTAAAGTTTGCAAGGGAAGGAAAATGTTTTGCATCGATTCATCCCCAATTATGCTGAGTTAACGTTAATATTTACTCGACTATTGAAGAAGGGTTACGAGTTCGTATGGGATGAAACTGCCAACAAATCCTTCAAAGCTTTGAAACTTTCCCTAACCCATACACCACTGATTTTCCCACCCGATTATAGTCGAGACTATTTCCTCTACCTCGCCAATGTGGACTCTACCATTTCCATGATTTTAGTCCAAGAAGATGATTCACACGACGAACATGTAATTTATTATTTGAGTCAGAGTCTCACAAATATCGAAGCCAAATATTTACATGTGGAAAAACTGGCCTTGGTTGTTGTTCAAGCTGTCCAATGTTTCCGTCACTATATCCTATTATGCAAGACCACTATTATTTCCAATTGCAACCCTATGAAACATATCCTTACGCGCCAATTTCTAGGGGGAAAGTACTCCAAATGGATTGTGATTCTCCAGGAGTTTGACTTAGAGTTTGAACATGCTAATTCTAAGAAATCATTGGTTTTCGCTGAACTGATATGTGACCTTCCTTCCACTGAGACAGAAAACGTGACAGAGGATTCCTTGCCTGATGAATCCCTTTTTTTGATCAGTTCTGATGACGCTTGGTACGGAGATATTATCATCTATCTCCATACTCAAACTTTTTGGCCTGACCTTTCTAGCACAGACCGTCATCGTATACGGTATCAAGCCTGTAAATACATAATTCTCGGTGACACTCTTTATCACCATGGTGTTGACTCTATTTTCCGACGTTGTCTCACCTATGATGAGACTGAGAAAGCTTTGAATGACTGCCACTCTGGAGCATGTGGTGGTCATATGTCTGGGTATGCCACTGCCCAAAAGATCTTAAGAGCATGGTACTTCTGGCCTTCTTTGTTTAAAGACTGTATTACTGTTGTCTAGAAGTGTCATGCTTGTCAAATGTATAATAACAAGATAAGATCTCATCCCGCTCCTCTACACCCTATAGTTTTCGTTGGTCCTTTCGCAAAATGGGGCATTGACTTCATGACATGTAACCCTCAGTTGGTCGAGGGGCATGGATACATCATCGTATCCATGGATTATTTCACTAAATGGGTCGAGGCGATGCCTACATTCGATAATACCGGAAAAATTGCAGCCTTGTTCATATTCAATCATATCATCACTCGATTTGGAATCCCGCAAGCTATCGTCATTGATCAAGGTAGCCATTTTCGAAATTTCATGATATTCGAGCTTACTAAAAAGTTGAGTCTTCGACATGAAAACTCAACCCCCTATTACCCATAGGCCAATGGCCAGGTTGACGCGATAAACAAAGTTCTTATCACTATGCTTCGACAGATAATAGGAATTCATAAGACAAGTTGGCACACAATGTTGTTTTCAACGTTATGGGGCTATCAGACATCCGTGAAGTCTGCCACAAGATTTACGCCTTTCCAATTAGTGTATGATATCTAAGTTGTCATGTCGATTGAATGTGAGATACCATCTTTGAAGCTAGCCGTTGAACTTCTTCCCAACACCTCTGCTGAAGAGGAACATCTATTGTACCTGATGCAATTAGATGAAACCTGTCGTGATGCCACCCTGGTTATTGAAGCTCAGAAAAAACATGTCAAAGCCCAATATGTCAAGCATGTCAAGCCACATGTTTTCTCTGAAGGCGATCTAGTTCTCCTCTATGAACAAGATCATGATTTACTAGGGGCCGAAAAATTTGAGGTTATGTGGCGAGGCCCTTATATCGTCAAACGAGTGTTGGAGAAGGGAACTTATGAGTTAGTGGATTATGATGGCATTCCTTTGAGTGAAACCAAAAATGGGATTTAATTGAAGAAGTACTATGCTTAGGTTATCTTTGCATGAGTGCTTGTATTTTACTGTATCATACTTTCGTGTGATTTTTCGTTATTTGGTTTTGACCCCCAACTGATTACCTTGTGTTGTGCTTGGTTTCTAGATGTCGGTGTCTTCACTACCCTACATTGGCTTCACCTATGGCGCTATTCATAGTACTCAGAACTTAGCATCTGCTTCTTGGGAAATCTATGCACCTACAAACAAATTAATCAGTCTACATGGTGTTTGCCTCGGTCGTGCAACTAAAAATATCACGGAATATAGTGCAATCATGGAATTGTTGACCGACACTATTTCACTTGGAATCCATCACCTTGTCGTACGACTCGATTCATAGCTAGTAGTACTAAAGTTAAGTAATGTCTATGCTATCCAGAGCCCTACTTTGTTGAGGGTGTATTTACGAATTGGCCTTTTGGAACATCATTTTGATTATATTGAATATCAACACATTCCTAGATGTCTAAATAAATTAACAGATGCATTAGCTAATTATGTGTTAGACAAACATTTGAGACATTTGTATATCCAATCACATGTTGTACATAAATCAAAGTAATCCGATAAAATCCTCATGTATATGTATAATGATAAACGTTTTTTACAAAAAGTGTTTGTCCGAAGACCAAAAATATCAAAATTTGAAGCACATGGATTCATATACAAAATAACATCAAGGATGCTGCTTGCAATAACACACAACTACCCATGCCACCCTATGGAGCAGTCGACTAATAGAACCGAATATGCCTACAGTATGGCATTGATATCATCTTGAGATCTCATCGATGGAGATATTTGGGACATTCGTTGTCCAACCCTCCAGTTTCTTCTCTATTGGCTCGTAGTCACCAGCATCTGATCTTGCTACCTCAGCTTCTTCCCCTCATCTCTGAATGGGGGATGTGCCTGGAGGCTGGTGTGGTCCTACATCTACATTATCAAAGAGTTTTTGATTAGTCCTCGGATTAAAAACATAAAAAACATTTCATATTTCAAAATTTACAAAAACATTATAAAAACAAAATGTACTTTTTACCTATGTTCCCCCATTGATAATCCTCGGGTAGAACCATGTCTGGGTCACCTATGAAATCCAAACTGACATAGGCATAATTGTCTACCATTAGTAGCTAAGGCCTCAACCAATCAAAGAATACATTGTTGTATTTGACAATAGGGCCCACCACGTGTCGAGCCATGAGGTCACACCATCTTTTCATCCTTGGATCCTGTGGGGCCGAAAAGACCCAATCTACCTGTAAACGCAAGTGAGAAACCCTCTCGAGGAAGAAGGACACTAAAATGGATCAGTACCTGAATTACTTCAGATAACCTCTCTTGCATTTTGTTAGTTGTTTGTTCATACTACGAAGAACACCGCCAGACCAGTTGAATACCCAGGGCTCCATGCACTCCACTGCATATTGGAAGTAACTCTGGAGCACCATGTGAGGAGATGCACTCCTCACCATACGTGTGATAGTGAACATGATAGTCCGTAGGGTTAAATCTTAGACACCCTGAATGGAAACTTTTCCCTTGCATCTCTTAGCATCGGGATCACAATACCTACAGACATACTCACTCATTGGTAAACCACCCCCTCTGCCGCCTGTCAAAGTCACATGGGATCCACGACATGATAACCTCGTTAAAAAATAGATATCTTCAATATCTAGGGCGAGCATGTGGACTCCCACATGAAAAACTTGTTGATCCACATCCCACATGTGGACCAAGTACTCAAGCAACCTGAGTTGGGCCCTCATACCGTGGATTTTGAAGAACTTCAGGAGCTCGCATTGCCAGAGGGCATTAAATGTGCCCGGGTCATTCCCAATGAAGATATCATCATCCTCGTGTTCTCTTTCCCTCCAATCCAACATCCTGATGGTCAAAACCTGCAATGGAGCCATAAGAAGAAATTTAACATCTTTATTTCACATGCTTGGTAAATTTTTGTTGGTTAAATACGCATATGAAATTTTGGTTTTCACCCGCCGCAAGTGAAGATTTATGAACAGTGCGAGACTTTCTTAGGTGAACCAAAGGCCACCTGCGTAAACCTATGGTTTCCAGAGGTCTCGATATACGCCACATGTGGCGGCCCCTCTACGCGCCTACCAGCCTAAAAACCGACTCAAAAACTATTTTTTAACCAGTTAAGAAGAAAATTAATCCATGGAAAAGATAGAGGATGAGAAGATTACCTCTTTGGATAAATTCGTTCATCGAATAGTTTCCTGTGCCTCCTACAATCGACAAATAAATTTTGGGGAAAAAAGGGTTTTTTTGGATGAGTTTTTGGGGAAAATGACAATTAAATGGTAAAAAGGGTTTTCACCTATATTTATTCACTTTTTGCTTTTTCTATTGAATTTTAATATTATTTTATTCATTTTTACCTAAAACCTAATGTTCTAATGGTATTGTGAGTATTGTATTTTTTCACAGATGAATGATATAGGAGCCTGAACAATGGAATGTGGATACTTTTCTTGGTTTTTTTTTACATTTGTCACGTGTACAAATTCTTTTTAGGTTTTTCAGGAAAAACCTCGAGCACAGTCTTTGTTTGTTCTCGCACTCATGAATCAATGAGAACATAACTGAGTATAATTTTTTCATCTTTTCGTACTCGTCATGGTAACGCAAAAAACGAAACTCATGGAGTATCCTTTAATCTCTTTTCACGCTCCGTAAAGACGAAAAGATTTTCGAGCGACCTTTTTCTTTTCACGCTTGTGAAAGTATTTGAAGAAAACATTTTATGGGCGATAGTTTATCACTTTTTAGGTCTCATTAGACTAATTTACGAAAAAGGAACTGAGAGAGTTCTCTTAAAATATTTTTCAGACTCTCTAAATATGAAAAACCTCCGAGATTTCTCTCTTTGGGCTCGTTAAATAAACATTGAAAGACCCATATGGGACCAAACCACTCCTTCTTAGGGTTTTTTAAACATACTCCGAGGGACTCGTCCGAAGAATGAGCTTACACCAACAAGGATATGTTATCCTCCTCAAGCTTGCGTAAAAATAAAGAGGTACTCGCCAGAAATGGTGGGGGAAAATTTGGGAAAGAAATGTGTCTCTGTATTTGTGTTAGTGGCAGTAATAGTCGCTCTTGAACATGACACCCCCTTTGTCATTGAACCCGGGTTGGGAAAAACATTTTTTTCTTGTTTGACCTTCTGAAAGTTCATATATTGGGTCATCTTTGAGTCAATGTTGTCAAGGCCATTTTTGTGTCATTCATATGTTCAAGAGAAGTCCAACCTTGAACAAGCCTTCTATCGAGTTGGCCATCTGCAATTATCAATTCTTACCGTGTTGGCCTTCCCTATGTCAGTTTCAAATCACTTTCATACTTTGATCTACCCTAAATCTGTTACTTTTTTCCCTTCATTGATGGGGGATACATTAAGGCCCTCCTATGATGAGTCTTTTCCTATAGACTTCAACTCATCATCTGGGAAAAAGAATTAGAAATCATTTAGTACCTTAGAGCCTGCATGCCTCGATGGTAGGTTTCTTCGCTTTCAACAATGTATTCACATCATTGATCCCTGATTGAGATATTTCATTGAGTGTTTGACTTCAACTCATTTTTTCACATTTGATGGATTGTACTGAGGTACCTTGGGAGTCATTGACATCACTAGTGATTTCACTCGCACTTGTTAATGATTTTCATCAATGATCGGTAATCAAATGGTTTCTACCATGTTTGACTTCAACACCTGTAATATCATGGCTAGATTCGTACTTACGGATGATGGGATTGAAGACCTTGGATCTCACCATTTTGGTCCAGGTTGCGATGAAGTATTTATGATTTGTATTGACACATAGGTCCACTTTGTATGTCTCGTGGCTATGTATGGTTTTGAGTTTTCTAGAGCATAGATCCATAATATATTCCTGGTGGCTATATAGAATCTTGATGACATGGATCCACAGTGTATGATTAGTGGCCATGATGGGCATTCATGATTTAAATCATTTGTAGTCTAAGCATGGGAATGCCTACCTCATAAATGATATAATAATGCTCAAATGCTTGGTTGTTTGCAGGTTCCCGATTGGTGTGCTCCGTGTTCCCGACACACACACACACACATTTTACAAAGTATTTTGGATGTCACGAGTTCCAACCTCATACTTTGGGGGGAATTTTGTTACACATTATTTTGGTCACCCTGGTGATGTTTCTACAAGCATGTGATCAGGCTCTCAAAAGGATCTTTTTCATGATAAAAGTAACTGGTTTCTCCCTCTACAAAACTTGTTTTTAGAAGGATGTCATAGGCTAAAAGTAATATACAATGCAGAAATTCCTGATCTCTGCAGATTGTCCTTAACCTAGCTTGTGGAATTTTCGTAGGTTGCTCTATAGACAGGGTGCGACGGTGTTTTAAGACTGAGAAAAGGGATGAAGTTGACAAAGATTCTAGAAGGGGATCTTCTAGAATATCAGGTAGCATCCGTATGCTTGGGATCCTATTGGATTCTCTGATTTGGTGGGATCATCCTAATCTCTTTAACCATCTCTCCTTCTCCTATATAATGATGGATTTCCCATGGAAAAGGTTAAGAAAAAAGCAAGCAAGATCAAGTAAGGAATAGACCGAAGATTGTGTGAGGAACTCTATATCAATTGATTCTTGAGATCTCCATTGTTTAAGCTATTGTGGGTCATCTTCATGAAAGTTTGAAGCAAGTGTGTGTGTTGGAGCAAAGGGCCACTAAAAGGGAACCTTGCAAAATCAAGGCGGTTCAATTTTATCTTCCACTTTTACTTAATATAATACGGTGGCATGTTTATTTCCCATAAAATTGTTCTCATTTTATTACATGACTCCTTGATCACATGTATAGGTTTTCATTGAACACACTATTGTTGCTTTCACTTTGGTTGGTTTGTGTTCCATTGCAGGATCAATAACACAAGAGCACCGGAGTGAAGCAGGGACAACAAAGACATAAGGAAGCGATATTAAAAAATATGTCATGCATCTCTTCTTTGATAGTAAATTCAATGATTAAACTTAGGGAAAGCTCCATGTCTTGTCTCATTTTGTTCTAGATCTAGGTGGATCTAGGGAGATCAGTTTATGTCCGCATTCACCGATTTATCAAATAACACCCCCAAGTACTTGAAGGGAGGGTATCCTACTAAAAACTAAGAATAAGAGATATGTTTCTTTGTATCGGTTGAGGAGTGTTAAAGAAAAAAATTTGTGACTTTTCTAGGTTAACTAGGGCCCTAAAGGATTTTTTGAAATATCCAAGACCTTCTTAAAGGATAGGGATTCTTTGAAAATTGGTTGACCCAAAAGGAATGTATCATCCATAAAATAAATATATGAGAGAGACTTCATTAGGGAGTGAAGGGAGATACCTTGGATGGATCCCTCTGAAAGAGCCCTCGTTAAACTTCACCTGAAACCCTCTACAAGAATTTTATAAAGAAAGCAGGAGAGGAGGTCACCTTATCCTAAGGTCCTATATGGTTTAAAGGTTCTATAAGGCGATCCATTGACTAGGATTGAAAAAAAAGTCGAGGGAGACTAGGTTTAAAATATGTTCCACCCAATCCTCCCTAAAACCGAAAGCTTCCAGCATATTCCTGAGGAAAACCCAATTTAAGCGATCATAAGTTGTATACATATCAAGCTTCATCATCATCCTTGATTTCTGCATGGAATTGAGGGAGTGGATTGTCTCGTGGGACACCATAATTCCATCTACGATTTGTTGACGTTCCATGAAACCCACCTATTCCTCAAAGATGATGAGGGACAAGATGGGTTTGAGTCTATTGACTATCAACTTAATTACAACTTTATAAATGACATTACAGAGGGAGATTGGACAAAACATATATGCAATGATGGATTCTTTATCCTTGGGAATAAGGGTTATGAAAGTGGCATTGAAAGATTGTAGGATGGATCTCAAAGAACGATACTCCTCAACAACTTCCCAAATGTCCTGTCCTAAAATTCATCGACCCACTTGGAAGAAATCTATGGTGAACCCATCTAGGCCCAGAGCCCTTCCCAAGGAAATGTCTTTGACTATTGATTATACCTCCTCCAATGTATCGGGTCTCATGAGACTTTGGTTCTACATGGGAAAAACCAGTCTAGGGATGGAATTTGTAATTATGTGAGTGGCTTCCTCTCAATGAAGGTCGTATTCAATCAATAAGGAACTAAAGTGGTTTTTAAATTCTATCTCGCTCTCCTCCCTAGTTTCTAGAATTTCCCCTCCTTTGGATCTTAGAGAAGTGATCATGTTTCGTCTTCTCCTTTGTAGAAGACCGTTATGAAATAACTTAGTATTTTTATCCCCCTCTCTTAGCCACTCTATTATGGACTTTTTTCTCCACAACATATCTTCTTGTTTTTCTCTTTTGTTCAGTTCCAATCTCAACTGGTCTTCCCTTATGACCGATACCTTCGACCAATCCCTCAGAATGACATGATATTGTATCTCTACCATTTCTACTTCCAATATTCATTTTTCATCAAAAATATCACCAAAAAATTCTTGTTCCAAAGATTTAAGTGATTGTGAACATGCCTAAGTCTTTGCTAGATCGGGAACATATTTGTACCATACAAATTTTTCGACTCCTTCCACTATAATTCTAAGTTTTGTTAGAAGTTAGGATGATCCAACTATAACTTTTCAAACCTAAAGGGATTTTTCCCTTGCCTTAATCTTCTCTTCCACTCTATAATGAGGGACCAATCGTCTAAACCATAATAAGCTAAGATTTTAATGAATATTTCCTTCTTGTATTGGAAGAAGGTTTCGGTTACTGAAAATCTATTTAGGCACACCACTATCCTTTTATCCTTCCCTCTCCTATTATTCCATGTGAAAATTCTACTGCTACTAGAAGGGATGTCTATTAACATGAGGTGTTCTATCATCACTCTAAAGGATTCATTTGCTATGTATAGTATTCTAGTTCCTCCATTTTTCTAATTGGGATTTTATCATTTTTAAATCTTCCCCTATAATCCAATGTTTTTGTTGCATGGTGGTACCCAAAAAATTTAAAGCATCCAATAATTCTCTCTTTTGGCATGGAGCTAGGGGGGCATATGCATTTGATACATACCATTCTCTAGAGAGAATGACCCTCAATATCATTGTTATAATTCTTTAAATAAAGGAGTTCTCCTCTACAACCATGATCTCTAGGTCCCATAGAACATTCAACCTGCTTGAGGGCCCTTTTTCTTCTATCACTTCAACTGCACAACCTTTCTAGACTTTCTGAGCTATTTGTTTCATCATTTCCTTATCACATTTTGTTTCTTGTAGCATAATTATCTCCACTTTCTCCTTATTGATCCTTTTTCATAACATCATATGCTTGGATGGGGCGTTCATTCCTTTGATACTCTAGGACATTATCTTCATGTCAACACTTTGGTTAGGGGTGGAAATATTTCTTCGAGAGTCCTACCATTTGGCCAAAATCCACCAGGAGCAGGGATGATTTTAAGGATTGAAATTTATTTTAAAATGTAGAAGCCTTAGCGAATCTTACTAATACTTCATATGTCAATTATAAATGGTTGGCGATATTTTTGAAAAAATATTCAAATTTATAAGGATTTTATATAGTTTGTATAAAATTTTGGTGATTTTAAGGTAAAATAATTTTATCCTATAGGATTTGGGTGAATCATTTTTGGAATGGAGAATTGTTTTTTGGGAAAAACCATGGAAAATTATCCCATGAGAGAAATTTATCCCCTAAAATCATCCTTGAGGTCCAGGAGGGCCCTTGTTTCTTCAATCTTCTGCTTATGGGGTTTCTTTCCCCTCTTCCTCTTCTCCCTTAGAGTTTTTTTTAGAGGTTTGAGTGGGTTAGTTTTGATCCCCAAGTTACCTTAGTGGAATATCATGAAGCCTGTGATGCACCTATGCCTTTACCTTTCATCAAATCCCTTTACAGTGTGCACACTTGGTGGAGTGGCATCTTATTGACTTGTTGTTTTCAATGTTTTGTTGTTAGGTATGTCATGTCCACATCATCTTCATCTAGATCCATGTCCTTTGTTGTCTCCAATTATTCCTCCTCCTCTAACTCATATTCTTTCTCCTGTATATCTTTCATCTCTACTTCCCTCTCAACCAATTGATTTGTCCCCATATCTAGGGAAGTCTTCCCACGTTTTGGTATTTCCTCTCCTTTGTACTTGTATTCTGTGTGACGGGTTATTGGTCTTGTGGTGTCTTCTCCTCTCTCAATTCACTAGTATCCCCCTCCAAAGCTTGTAATGGATTAGCATTATTCTTTTCAAGAGAATCCCCCACTTGTTTGTTTTCCCTTCTCACCGCTTTCCTCTTTCTAGGGATTTTTGAGAAACCTCATGGTTGGCTTCCTCCTTGGATTTATTTTCCGGTGTCATTACATTTAGGGGGAAATCCCTAAATAAGTGGCCATGAACATGATATTTTCTACATTGAAATGGTATGTGTTCATAATCTAGGGTCAGTGTCTAGTCATTATCTTGATATGAGACTATGATTGACTCTAGAAAAGAACCTGTTGTGTTCATCTAAATGTAGATTCTGGCATAAGAAATGTACCTGGTTGAATTGGTTACCTCTAATATCTTAATAAATGATTGGAGTGTGTTCTTTATTCCCTCCAAGGTTTTGTAATCCAAAAAGTGGCCATTAACATGGTATTTTTTGCATCGAAATGGTATGTTTTCATAGTCTAGGGTCTATGTCTAGTCATTATCTTGATATGGGACTATGATTGACTCTAGAAGAGAACCTTCTATGTTCATGTAAATGCAAATTCTGTAATAATGAATGTACCTTGATGATTTGGTTACCTCCAATATATTAATAAATGATTTGAGTGTGTTCTTGATTCCCTCCAAGGTTTTGTAATCTAAAATCTCTCATGGTAGTAAGTACAATTGAATCCACACTAAAGTGTTGTGAAATTTTCCTTCTCCAAGGAAAATATTTCCATTCAGTACCTCATATGTAGACCAACCGAGTTAAAAAATATGAAACCTCTTCAAAGACTTTGTCTTTGTCCTCCATTGAGGAGAAAATGCCTGTGAAAAATACTTTAGAACCTAACTGTAGATCCATTTGTCCTTTCACCTTCCAACGAGATTTGATCCAAACTAGTAATGCCCTTTCTGATGGATAAGTACCCATAATGTTTTTTATTAGCATGTGATCTTTCATCCAGTGGATGTATCCTCCAATGTGCGTTGTGGCGACCTCATATTTGGGGTTTTCACTTGGTTTGGCTAGATAGTCATTCCACATATGCTTCCTCTCATGGTCCTTTCTTATCCTCTTATCACCCTACTCATTTGGATCCAACTTCCCATTGCCTACACCCCTCATTTCTACATCTTCTCCCCATGACTTAGGAACCCCCACCATGACATCCTTAAAGGTATTTTTTATAGTCGTGAAAATATCTTCTTCAGTTTATGATGCTACATGAAACTCTACCATATTTGTTGTAAATCCCCCACCACGGTATTGTACCATACGAACACCCTCCTAATAGAGAGCTACACACCACTCAAACACATAAAACCCCAGTCACTCACCCTGCACCTTGTTCCCTCATATTTTATCCTTCGTCCTTGCACCTCTCTGTATTTTTTTTTTTTTGAATAATCCAAAGTATTTTTATTACTAATAGGGAGAAAATATACAAAAAACAATTATTGTTGGCTTGCCCGCTGGGAAACCGGACCAACAACAAAACATAACATTGTCATTCAACATACGTTTAATATATATAAGGCCTATGACTGATAAACTAAAGTAGTAATAGCTCCTAGTTCGTCTGTGAGAACTTCTATCCTTATTTAATCTACTAAGCAGAGGTGGTAAACCCAAGCCTCATTGGTAATTTAACAAAAACCATAGAAGGAACAACATATAAATTAAAAAATGTTTCATCTTGTTGCCACTGGGACTTGGGGCTGATCATAGTTTAGATTGGAAAAATCCATGCGACCAACTTGTCAGCAATCAGATTTAGCATGTGGTCGACCAAATTGATATGGAGATGCATGTCATCGAGCTGCGGGAGGACCTATTGACAGGCATCATGGTGGTCTAGCAGAACTTTGACCATCCGATTTTTCAAGTGCCAATAGATGTCCACCATTTTCAGGTACCGCGAGTACTAGCCACAGAAAAATGTAGTGTCAGGAACCCACGAGCTATTCGTCTCCTTCACCTCATTGTCTGAGATGAACTTTTATAAAAATTGAACATCTTCCTCAGCCATATCCATTTCCGATTGAATTTCCAGAGGTGTGGCTGTGAGATAGGTCTCTCAGAATTCTCAATTGCATCCACCAGTCAAAAGCCTGATCGGTTTCAGGGTCGGCGAGAGGTTCCCCCCCTCGACCACCATGGGAAGAGTTGCCCCGAGCCATGTAGAAGAAGGTGGAGAACCAGAGTGCAGGGTGCATAAGTGAGAAAGGCGAGAAAGTTCCCACTACAGAATGCAACAGGAAATTTGTGGAGGAGCGAGAGAGAAAAGAAACAATAGACAAAAAGTAATGCAACTAGAAGGAGACGCATATGACATGGCTATCCATTGCTAGGGCCCATAAATGGAGAATGATGTAATGATTTGCGGAGATATGGGTCGTATTGACCATCAAACTCTTATTCTTTGCCACCTTCCCAAACTTCATGTGAAGGACAATGAACCCGAACTGGTAAGGAGTAGGCAGAGTCATAACATGAGTGTGAGGATAGGGATACTCAAGTGCGAGGGGGAGACAACAACGGGTAATAAATTGCATGAGGAGGCAAGGTGGAGGATGATGGATGTTGGCAGGTGTCCACAGATATGGAGGCCGGGTGGGTGGGGGGGTTGGAGACCCACCGACACTTGGATTGCATCCTTGACACCCCATGTGGGGGGCTTGCGCCTCTATGTTTCAACAAAATCTTGTTTTTTAATTAAATTTTTATTACTATGCTTTTTTTTTTACTTCTTTTACCCCAAAAAATATTATCATTATGTTTTTTCACCTTTTTTAATTTGGTTTAATTTTAAAAAGAATACATTTATTTACATTTAGCTCATGATTTAAGAGATGAAAGATTATAAAGCATAATGATATTTTTAATTTTTTCTTTCAAATCCACGAATAATGAATCAAATTTTTCAAATAATGAATCAAACTTTGCAAATATTTTAAATAATTTATTAGGCCTCACTTAATGTCCTTGCTGGGTTAGGTTGCATAAAATGAAACTAACAAGTTTATTTCGAGTACCATCCTTGGAATGAGGGGAAGTTCTTGGAGGGTTTCCCTAGGATATGCATTCCATAAAAAAAAAAGGTTCAATTTCTCTTCCTCTATAATAAAGTGGGTTTCTACTACATTAATATGACATTGAGATTCCTTTGGATCAGTGAAAAGTAGGAAAGATATGGTATTGAATGAGCCTTTTCTTGGGAACTAGAGGCACCACATGGCTAACAATGCAATTTCCCATAACACTTGACGTTTAATAGCTTAGGGAACGATAGTTTGTGTGTTCAACTCCTTAATTGTTTCATATGTGAGGGCATTTAATCGGCTTCAAACACAACATGTGAAGGTACTGGTCTTTGCCTTCTTTTCTTCCATCTTTTTCATTCCACCTCAGTTCTTCCTTGCCTCGGAACTTAGCCTTAGACTTGTTCTCTCCAAATCTCTTGCATAATCTTCTTCTTCCTTGGTTGCATGCCCTTGTGATTTTATAGGGATTCCAAGGGTCACCAGTATGAAATGTCATGTCCTTTGGGTGTATTTTTCCCCTTCACAAAACCACACTCAAATGACTTGTCGAGACCCTTCGTGGACCCAGTGTGCCCAAACAAGCCTGCACACCCATCAATTGTCATGTCTCTTGGACCCAAATACCACATCTTTGGGCGTGCACCCCTTCCTTTGTGTTCTTCCTTACGTCGATCGTCATGAATCCTCGTGGGTCTGTTGATGGGGTTGTCCAACCTGTCTAGTGTTCCCATGTTGTCGAGGGCAGACGGGTCCACTCCTTGGGCATGTTCCCAAGTTGCCCCGCCCTTGCCCAAATGCAAGACAAGTCTTCGTCAACCGTTCTAATAAAAGTGAGGTGTGTGCCCCCTTGGAGCTGCATGTCACCATCGTGCACCCAAGGTGCCCCTTCTCACACCCACATGTCTTCATTCGCCCAACCGATCTCATGCCCCTTGGTGTTCTTTTTTCCAACTCGTCCCCAATTCTGCCCAAAGTGTGTGTGCACTCGGTGGGTGTCGTGGGAGACCTTACAAGAACTATGTTTGTTTTTATAGTAGAGTGTGAAAAAACTCTCTACATTTTGTATTACAATTTTTAAAACAAAGTCTACAATTATTCTAAAATAAAAATTTGAGAAGTATTTTAAACTGCTTTTTTAATTTTTTTTTTTAATATTTGATAATAATTTAAATCCCTCCCCTCCTGGCATCTTTGAAACTCTTTCTATCGTTCCCACATTTTGGGGAACTAGTGAACTGGGTTTAAGGAAATGGTTACTTGGGAACGAGTTTCCAATATAGAGAAATTTAAATTTAAATTATATTTTTGGTATTAATGAGTACCATCTTTTTTATTTTATTAAATTAAAATGAAAATATTTTTATTCAATTATTACAATCGCCTAATTTATTAAAAATATTTTATTATATTTATTCAAAATATTTCTATAAAACAAAGACTAAACTACACGTAAATCTTATTTAAAAAGATAATTTAATTAAAAAAAAACTTAATAATACTCGCTTTATAGTTGTGGATATGAGTAATAGATCAACACCTTGTCCATGGAAAGTATTTGCTCCACTCTATTGTCAACCAACCATATCATTGATTTTTGTTGTATTTTCATATTATGAGAATAGTACTATTTAATTGTATATATGTATTTTGTTTCTCATTTTCTAGTTGAATCATTATGGATATGAAAGTTTTAGTGTTCTATAAAATATAGTCATATAATTATTAGCACAAATTAAATTAGTAATTTGGATGTTTCAGTTGAGAAATATAAGGTTTTGATTTTGTAGATTTTAATATAATAATAAATTGGTACTTATTAATTCCAAATATATAATTTAATGTATTAATGTAGTAAAGTCTAATATATTATATAACAATTCTAGGGGTAGAGTTGTTCTAGATGGGAGACCTCCAATTTAATTGAAATAAAATCTAAAATGTATCATTATCTAGATAGGATGTTTGGATACATTGTAATCTAAAATATTTTTATTTTTTATTTTTTTAATATATAATATTACACTCCTAACTTGTCCTTTCCTACAACAAAAATTTTAGCCATTTCATACACTTGTATCCACATTCCCAATGTTTCCCATGTTCCATAAACTTGTGCAACACACACACATTACACACACACACATTACTTTTATTGTAAATTTTATTCTTGCACCTCTCCATATTAACAAAATCTTGTTCTTTAATTAACTTTTTATTATTATGTTTTTTTTTCACTTCTTTTACCCCAAAATATTATTATCATTATGTTTTTTTACCTTTTAAAATTTGGTTTATTTTAAAAAAGAATACATTTATTCACATTTAGTTCATGATTCAAGAGACAAAAGATTATAAAGCATAATGATATTTTTAATTTTTTCTTTCAAATGCACATATAATGAATCAAACTTTTAAAATAATGAATCAAACTTTTCAAATATTCAAATAATTTATTGGGCCTCACTTGATGTCCTCATTGGGTTAGGTTGCAAAAAATTCAATTGACGGGTTTGCTCCGGGTACCATCCTTGCAATGAGGGGAATTGCCTGAAGGTTTTCCCCAAGATATGCATTCCATCAGAATATATATATATATATATATATATATATATATATATATATATATAATTTTCAAATTTCTCTTCCTCTATTATACAATGGGTTTATACTACATTAATATGACATTGGTATTCCCCTAGATCGGGTGACACAAAGGAAATAGATGGCAATGACTGAGCCTTGGCTTGGGAACTCGAGGCACCATGCGGGTGACAATGCAATTTTCCATAGCACTTGATGTTTAATGTCTTAGGGAATGATGATTCGAGTGTTTGACTCCTTAATTGTTTCATGTGTGATGGCATTGAACTAGCTTCAAACATAGTGTAGGAAGGTACTAGCTTCCATGAGAAAATGAATGTACAACAACTTGAAAAACTCTAGTGAGGTCTCTATAATGATCTCTATGCACATTGTCACTCTCTACCCAAAATTTGCAGAAACTTGTCTATAAGGTGTTGGTGCAAGGGTAGTTTTAGAGGAGGCAAAGGCTATTGTGGCTTGTAGTTCTAATTTGAAACAACGAAATGGCATGGGCCCCCCCTTTCCACAGGGAAAGGATTCATCGTGGAAGACATTCAACCATGGCTACATAGGAATGAGCAATGGAGGAAGCAATCACATTTTAGGCACAAAATCCCATATAAATTCAAGTGGAATTTGAGCTAGTGGAAGTTAAATCTCGCATGGAGTGAATATTTGTCCCTCCAGAGGAAATTGATAGTGCTACTTGCCCCTAGATTCCAAATACGGGCTCATTTACTGATAGAAAAATGCACTACTACGGGGTAGTAGACCTGTACTAGAAAATTAAGACTGTCATGGGTAAAGTGTTGGTGGAGGGAATGGCTCACATATCAACATCTTCTTATAGCTAGAGAGAACATAACTACAACTCAAGGAATTCAATCACAAGGTGACAATACTAGCTCAACACTTGGTAGGGTTATACTTCAATGACTAGTAGGTGGATCCTCACTAGGTTTTGGAAAATTTCATGGTCACCCCTCCTAGATAAAGTTCTAAATGTTTAGGACTGTTCTCTTTTTGTGTTCTTACCTACAAGGCCATTACTATCAGGTCCAACTTTGACATAGCAATCTTAGCATAAGACATCTAGTTTTTTTCTTTGAATATGTCTTGAAGGATCTTTGGTTTAGCTATGTAT
Source organism: Picea engelmannii (assembly GCA_009831015.1). NCBI lineage: Eukaryota > Viridiplantae > Streptophyta > Pinopsida > Pinales > Pinaceae > Picea > Picea engelmannii. The sequence goes on from ML823551.1 coordinate 62,315, forward strand.
ATTCAACTACCAAACTTACATCATCGCTATGTTGTTGCTAGTCTGGTTTCCTCAATGGCAGACCAATGACACAGTCTATGTATGTATACTCTCTATTTATATAAATTTGGTCTGATTAGTTTACAAAAAATAAATATGACATTGTGATTTGTAATCTTTTACCTATTGTTTGAAAAATAAAATATATTAATTAAAAAATAATCAACTTGAATATTAAAATTAAGTTTTTGAACTAAAAATTAATTATAAGAGAAATGATTAGTAGTTATAGTATTTTTTTATTAGACAAATATACTCTTTTTTTTTAATCCTCCCTTAAATTTTACATAAATTTTGGTGGAAGTCAAATTGTCACCTAAATGATGGGAACTTCAGCCATAAAACTTTGCCTTTGTTGGTTTGGACTCATTTTAAGGTGGCCTAGATCATTAAAATTTGGAAGAAAACACTAGAAGTTTACTTTACCAAAAAAAATGAATTTGTCCACTTATTAAATCTCTCCAATTTTCTTCTTCTTCTTCTATATTACAACATACAATGGCATAGTGTGAATTCATATAATTATCATTGTATGAAAATGAAAAAAAAAAAAAAAACAATATTTGTTTTTAACAAAAGATGGTAGATTTGTATTCATTAAAGGTGCGGTCGAAGCACACAAAGTGAAAAAAGAGCCTTCCAGAGAACAAAACAAAATTATGGAGTCTCCAAAACAACAATCAACCAACTAACTAAACCATAAATCCTATTCTTCCAAGTGCTAAATTCACTACATAATTTTGTAGAGTAAACTCTATAGAATATACCCAGTATACAAGTGAAAAAAACAAAGCATAATTAACTAGAAGAAGGTAGAGCATCTGGAACCCCGTCCTTTGATCCCTAGTTTGTTGGCGGGGCATTCAAATCCAAAATAGGAGTTGCACCATGATGAGATGAGGAAGCCACCACTGACCCAGATAAATAAATTAACCAGTAAGGCTAGAGCTAAATCTCCTCCACTAGCAACCACAACACTACCAATTCATCATGTAATTTCCCCATCATACCACGATGCTGAACTAGGGTGTCCATTAAAAGGGAAATTGTGGAAATCAAAGTGTTGACCAAAATCCGAAGTTTTTGTTGAGAAACCATATCCTCCTATTCAATTGTGCTAGCTTGTTGGTCACTTCTTTCATTGATCCTAGCTTAGCATGAGAAATTAATACCGACCCACTGAACATAAATGAGGGGCCCCTGAAAGAGACTATGCTCATAAAGATCCCACATTGCTTAGAAATTAAATCAGAAAGCCAAACCAAGAATCACTCCCTAGAACCCACAACGCTGCAAGGGAAATAAAGACCCTTGTCCGACATACCCACACCACAACCATCCAATCCATGACTCAATAAGCATTTTAAATTCCCTCTTCCTGACAATTTCACCTTCTGCCAACCATGACGAATTTGACCCAAATTCAACCAAATTAACACCTCCATGCAAAAAAATTGAGCCACCATCCCGGTCTCATGCATCTACTCGTGGATGTTGATTGAGGTTGAGCAACATTTCTCCCCTCTATATACATCATTTCACATTCCACTACTTCGCATGATGGCGATCATCCCTGGGAATTATAGTTCCCTCAACTCAAGATATTTAAAACCTCTCTAGCATCCAATCCACATGCAAGAATCCTATATCCCATGATTCATCCTCCCTTGAAGTCTCTAGAAACTCATCCTTTGAAGAAATGCTCGAGGCGACAAATGTAGTACAACATACCCCCTAATCCCTACTTATGTTGGAGGGGAATCTAAATTTACTCCTCCTTAAAGTTTGTTCTAAACCATCTCTAAGTCTCATAGAGGGATTCTGCTCACCGATAGATTTCCAATAATTGTAATCATATTCAAAACTGAGCTCTGAATCGAAAGTTACGTTCTTATGAAATTCTTAGGCTTATAGGTTTCAAATCTACCTTACAACCACGTAGTATCTACATGGAACCCTACCATTCATACAATCTGACATGGCATTGAATTAAAATCTAGCATGGCACATGCCACCTAGCCCATTGGTCTTTCTAGGGTAATGACTTCGATCATTGGGACCAACCTTTGTCGTCATCATGGTTCTACTCCTTAGGAGTTATGAGTTGCCCCAATCAACAAGTTATGATGACAAACTCTTTGGTGGTTCAATTCCATATCCGATGGCTCTTGATCTTCAACATCAATGTCTTCGATTATTTCGGCCCCTATGACTCGCGCAACAGATAACGTCTTCTACTTTGACCACTTCCAAGGTGAACAAGTGGAGTCCACGCAATTCCATGGCTTAGATATCATCTCACCTCTTCACCGATCAATGATTGTCAGTTAACCTTATGACCCTTTTTTCGTCGACCCACCTTCCTAGTGTCGCACACCTAACCCCTTAAGTTCCCTTTTAAGGGATGGGGTATAAATTTGTTTCCTTCCTACAACTTCTCTGAGTTCCTCAACTAAGGGAACCATTTCCTTCTTCTCTCTGAGAGATATCCAACGACTATAAATTCATCCAAAACCAAGTCCTGGTTCAAAATTTATGGCCTTCTAAATTTTTCAGGGCATCATTGGACAATGGCCACCCCCTTCTCCATGTGACATCACTTCTCTCGTGCCATATGACATGGCACTATCGTGACCCATTTAGTCATTCTCTGGTAGTGACATGTTAGTGGAAGGAGGGGTTATAGGTAATATCACCACGGTGCCTTCTCGAGTATCAAACCTTTGCCCCTTTTTCATTCTTGTGCAGATCTGAAAACATTCTCAGAGACCCGAAGTCTTGGAGTCTCTTTCCTCACCGAGATCCATGGTGGAGCTATGTCCACATTTAAATATCTGAAGGATGATATTATCTGCATTTAACACATGGTTTAGGCTTGACAAGGGGTGGGGATACCACACCTAACTTGTGACCAATCCCACGACGCCAGGTGGAATTATCGAGGCACGTCACATCAACATGGTGTACACAATCCGATCTAATTGGAAATATAAACTACATCAGGGGAACTTTGACGCTTCGATGTTTAACACTCTCTCCTATATCCTCAAATCTCCCAGAGTTCTGAAGTTTTGAATTTCTGGAATTCCTCGCCACGAACTCTGGCCTTTAGTGCTTCGACGTTTGTCCTATGCACCAACATGTAAAACCTCCCAGAGCCCCAAAGTCTCATATTTTTGAAGTTCCAGACTCCTAGAGTAAGACTTTGTTGAAGTACTTATGATTTCCTTCCACTAGTTTATAGGGCGATTGAGAAAGATTCCCAACGGATTATAATATCAACGACTCCTATCACTCCTGAATTATTCCCCATGATCTAATGGTTGGTGGGATTTCATCACTCTGGGATTTCACGACTTTGTGTCCCTTACAATCTTTAACCCAATAATTCCCCGAAGGGTTACCTACCATAGAGGTCATAAAATAGGGATGACTATTTTTTGTCGGTTGATGGTACCACTTACTCTATCCTTCCATTATACTTGATCTAACGGTCAAGAAGGGTCCCAAAGGATCCTTAGATCTATGACCCATGTTACTTCGGGACTTTGGCATTTGGGGATTTTGATTGTTTAACACCTTTTTACTCTTGGAGTGAGTCAATGCCGAATTTACCATAGTTTTAATCCAATGGCCAGGGAATATCCTTATGTTTCTTGGATCGACGACTCGCATTACTTCATGATCGAAAAGTTGGTCAGGGTTTAACGATAGGGCAGATCCCATGATAACTGATAAGAACTGGCAGTTGTTGGTCAAACTCTCTAGTAACCATATAAGCAAGTTTCCTTTGGTAGGATTAGAGTGTTGGGAATTTATAACATCCTGAATCCTTGAACCTCCGAAGTCCCAAAGCCCAGGTGACTTAGCTCCCTTTTTTGCAACACAGGGTTCTAGGATCCTAGTCATATGGGACTTTGAAAAACCCCAAAGGGTTAAACTCTTAAATCTTACCCAAGATTTGGTTAATTCCATGGAATTTTACCTATGGTTACTTGGAAGAGTGGTTTGAAGGAATCACCTTCCACTTACATAACTCAAATTCTATAACATGAAAAGGGATTTCGAGGGATGGGCGAGTTCATAACAGACCTGTAGAGTCTGTCCCGATTCTGTATTCATAGATTTTATCCTTAGACAATCTTTTGGAGGATTAGCACATATATAGATTTAGATAGGGGGTTACTTTCCATCTGCCCCAAATTCATTTATAACCCATTAGTAACATTAATCCCTAGATAAACAAGATTTAAAACATAAATCCATTGACAGGATATGATATTCGAACTTTACTTAGAATTTCCAGTAACAGCTGCTATGCCTTTGTCATTCAACGACTTCAACATTACCTTCTTATTTTCCCTCATAGTCTGGTCCTTTTTCAGATACTCAAAATTCGTCGTATGCCTACAACATTTCTAACAACAAGCATGTCAATTCACAATTTTGTGCATAACTATTTTATTATTGTTCATAATTTAAGAGGAAATTTTAATAATCCAACACAATACTTATCTGTGGAGTTCATGGATATGCATCCATATGGTTGTATCATTAACTTGGCTCACTATTTTCCTTGACATACCTTATGTACATGATTCTAATCAATAGTTTACAAGAATTATCAAAGAATCCTCTTCCTTGCGGTCACTCACCCTCCAAGCCCAGGCTTAGGCACCCCTTCTCTACTATACAGTCCCTCGGGTGACCCATCTTTCTTGCCAAGTTTTTCCCGCACAATAAGATTTCTAAAGACTTCATCAAGTCTTACAATTGAGGTGTCCCTAAGACTTTCTCTATAGAGGCATCCATCTGGTATGTGTTACCACAACAAAACATATTCTAGGGTGATCATGGCTTACCACAGGGTTCTCATGTCACAACAACAACCTTTTTCATGTGTTCCAGCTTTGACAGCCTCCATCTGTCCTCCCTAGATAGATCATTTTATCCTCACCTTTATCACATGTATACAAAAATTTTGTGTGATGTTATCATCAATTCCAATTCATAATTTTCTTGCACATTTGTCACCCATAGATTTTCAAATTCCACATTTTATTTTCATATTTGATCTAGACAGGAACCAGATTCAAAGGTATGGGATTTTCCTTCCCATATTGGTTTGGCTCAGCATGAATTGATCTTCCTTACAGGGTTAGTTCTACTGCCATATCCAAGACCCTTCTTCTTGCAACTCCATCTTCACATGGCCAAACAAGTTGTTAGTTCCCATGTACATCATACCTTCAAAATTGTGCATACTAACAATGAAATCATTTTCATCTATTCAATGGTACAAAGCAAAAGGAAATATCATTATTTATGCATGCATCATTTCAACATACCAAATTTTCCAAATTTAGTTCAATTATCAAATGACTTTAATCAATGTGCCAATGTTCATGGCCACCTTCATACCCAATGCACCCTTGCATTGGGTTCAAGTTTTCCAAACTTTATGGAAAGAACTTTTCCATGGTGTGTTGGATCTCAACCAACCTCTTCACCATAAGGCTTATTGATTCTTGTTCATTGTTATAACAGGACTACGCTTCCTGCTACAAAGTGATCATGTCCTCAATTTAATATATTATAACATGAAACCCAAGTTGCATATGGTTGCATCTAAACATTTTTTCCTTACTGGTAACCAGTGGTGCCAATACTCATGTCCACCTACTTCCTTTGTTTAACACCTTTACAATTCAGGTAGAGTATTGGAAGGTCCTCCTTCCTTAATGGTAAATCTATTGTCTACCCTCTTATGCAAGCACACATTTCCTTAATGCATTCAATTTCAAAATGCTACCTATGAGAAATTTTGTTCCCAATCACTCTTGACTAGTCAATGTATCCAAGATACTACTTATTCATGATTGTTTTTTTTGCAAGGATTCTAAATCATCCTTGATTGGCATATATTTCCTCTATTTATTATTCAGATTCTTCTTTCCTGAATATTACCCTGCTTGGGTAGCAATGACCTACAACAACCACTCAAAATTATTTGCATATCATTAAGACAATGAAATATTTTCAAAAGATTTTCTTACCAAATCCCTTTCCATTCCCATGTCATATGAGCATGAGATATTTTATACATGTTTTGGTTGTTAGCACCCTCTCCGACATTACCTCATCAATGGTGCTTCATGGAGACTTTTAAAGTCCCTTCAACAAATTTCAACAACAACCTTCTCGTATTCATCCACTATTTGAGGTTGTCCATCACTACTAGTTGTCTTTCCCAACAAATCCAATTTATTTCTACACATGACATACATCACAAATATATTAATCGTCATGTAAAATAAAAATGCATGTATCATAGCATTTAAATCAATAAAACATTTTCATATCATATGCCCCACATATCTCTATGCACTCTACCACCTTACTCCTTAATGTGTTAGCTAGTGCAGTCACAATCCAATTTTTAGTTGTATATATAATCATACAACTATCAACATCCTTATGCAAAAACACTTACCTACATTAGTAAATTGGTCTCTCATACCAGTGAAATACAATAAACAACAAGGAAGGAGTCAAGGAACTCTTCCCTTGTCCAACTCCTTCTACACAACCCTTGACTTTCAGTCCAGCTAAGCTATTTTCCAAGGCTTCACTGCCTTTACTTAAAACGACTTTAACAAGGGTTATACATATTTGTTTTTCTTTTTTTTCCTTTTACCATTTGTACTTGTTTCTACAACTGTTTTTTTAAGGCTTACAACTCTGTTAAACAGTTCAGAGTTTTAGGGTGATAAGTGTATTCCTCCTTTTCTCCTTTTCTTCTGCCATTTACTCCCTATTGGGACATTCCTACTCTTTTCCTGGAGTAGCCTTGGTTAGGTCCACCTTAACCTTCTTGGATAAATCAACATGCTACAATAACAAAAAAAAATTTCACGATGAATTATGAACCTGTGCATTCTGCACATTACCATTTAGTTATCAGAATGTTCAATGTTCATTTGTTATTCTTCCATTCATGACTTATGTTTTAGAATGTAATACAGGATTCTTATATATACATATATAGGCTTGCATCCCACTGCTCAATTCTCAACAGTCATTATGGTTGTGACTCTATTCTCATGACAGAGTCTTTACGCAGTTCCTCCACAAGGAACTCCTTCAGCATAAAACTTCCTTATTGCATATCCATCACTATCTGTGATGGCCTCAACCTTGAGTCAAATTCAACTTTATCATTTCAGTTGTTTATCAAATATTCCATAAGGAATATAAACTTTCATTCTTATGATGCATTCTAAATTACATATGCACATTGTCCCATTGTGCTTTCATGCACAATATTCTTACTACCTGCTTCAACATATTGTGTGTATACTATATACACACTTATATTTGTCTTTTTTGTATCTATTGAAATTTAGTTAGTTCACGATTATTCATGATCACTTACATCCAGCCTTTAAAAGACTAATCAATGTTGAAATATTTTAACTGCAAAGAGTAGTCTACTCATTATTGAGTCATTATTCATTATATCAATCCCCTTTTGTGGATTGATCATGTCGGGCATTGTAATTGACCAAGTCCCCTTTGCGAATTGGTCAAACCCTAATTGTATTATGAAAATTAAGAATTTGGCCCCTAGGCCTAATTAAAGTGGTTTTAACCACTAAGAAAACAAGTCGCCCTTGCCCAGTGAAGAGACACCTTTCCAGCGCCTGCCAGCTAGTATAAATAAAGGATTCTAGTGCCTCATTATCTTACTCATTCATTCTCTCATCAAGTGCACAAGTTTCATAGCTGCAGTTGGGAGAAGAAGGAAGAGAGAGGTGCATTGCTCAGTGTTGGATATTCTCTAGTTTTTTGGTTTATTGTCTTGGCATTGTATTGGCTATATATATTAAGGAAGCTTTTATTGGGTTTTCTCCCCCATGAGGGTTTCCCAGAATAAATGTTCTGTATCTTGTGATTGTGTTTCTCTCAGTGATCCTACCTATGCTATTGTTATCTAGTAAATTGAAAAGAAACCTAATAATAGCTCAAAACTTAACATGGTATCAGAGCTAAGTTGATGAGAGCACCTTTCACTGGATAAGAAAAAACACCATTGTTGGAGGAAATTAGGGATTTTTGTTGGAGAGGAAGTTTTTCCTAAAAACCATCTAGAAAAGTGTGTCCTACCCTAATGAATCTTTTGGAATCTTGAGTGCACCTTTTCAATGAACAGATCCTTTGAAAAGTCAAACCCTAGTTTTTTACTGGTACTGGAAAACTAAAAGTATCAGAAAATGAGAAGTACCAGAAAACCAAAAAAAACCAGGAAACCAGAACTAGTACCATTAGTCCGAGTTCAAATTTCCGCAAGGTTAGTTTCAAGGGGTAAAATTTGGATTTTCATAAATCTGACTGCACCAGCTTACTCACTTCAGCTCAACGCATCTAGCCCCTAGATCAGAATTTAAAAATTTGAAGTTTGAAAAATTAGGGTTTTCTCATAAAACCCTAAGTTACAGTTAAAGTATAAGTTCCAGTTACAGTTACAATATCAGTTGAAGTATTAGCGACAGTGTTATTTGCGGTTTCCCTTGAAGTTTTAAAGGGTTGGTAATTATTATCACTACTACCATATGGTTCCACCACTATCAGAGGTATGTACTCACATATGTTTAAATTGTTAAGCTTAAAAGGGTATTTGCAGGAGAAGGGATCGCTTGCCATAGATCTAGAAGGATATCATATCCAACACATTCAAAGGAATAATGCAACCCAAGTTTGATTATTCTGATATGGATTTATTTGTTATGACATTATTTTTATCTAGGTTGCATGTTGAATCTATGACCATCGTACTAACCCTTGGTCAAAATTAAATTCAAGGTATTAGATTGATTAAAGTTGATATCATAGATTTTATTCTATAATCCATCCTTCTGTCAATATAGCATATTGTCTTAGTATAAAATACAGGTTGAAGAAATCACCCGACATCTTGAGTGAAGGAGACTTGGAAGAAAAGCAACACACTCATTCCCGAGGACAAGGCTCCAGGTTCTAGGTTTGATTAATTAAGTTGATAAGATTCAAATTTTCATATGACAAGTTGATAACTACCCATTTACAAGTAAACACTATAGTTGAGGTAGCAGTATTTGAAAAGTATTATACTTGGTAGCATGGGATCATATTGAGATAAATTCTTAATGTAATCATTTACCAGATACAACTAACATCTCCTCTAGGAGAAACATCTTGTGTTGGTTCCAAGTTACCATGCATGAATGTTTGATCACAACACTAGAAGAGTGTTGATCTCATTTCGTATTGTATTTCTTACTTTTGATATTTTCTTCAGACAAGTTACAAGTGAAATATCTAAAGGAGCTACTGTGATGATTATTTGTGCTATTGTTTGATTTACTATTATCAAAAGAGTATTATTCTTTCTTGTTGTTTTGTTGACCTTGTTTCAGGTCACATGTGATAACCTTGAGGAAGCTATAGTGAAGGTTGCAGAAGGAAACAGATTAGATGAGACATGAAGCAGACTATGTACATAACCATATACATTCCTGTACCAAAGAAGATGAAGAAGAAGTTATCTCTTCCTAGAGTATCTCATATGGAGATTGATTGTAAGGAGTAGAAGGCTTCAAATATGACCAAACATTAGAACAAGAACTCACAATAGACTTGTTCAAAGGATAATGAATCCACATTGACAGGAAGTAGAATTCACTTGAAGTCCGACTCAACTTTTCATATTTAGACTTGGTATTCAACACCAAGTATACCCCATAAGAGATGATGAAGTCCTTGTAAGCTCAAAAGAAATCAAGAGTAATCTGGATCTAAAAAAGGATTAGATGACGAGACAACTTCTAGGACTAGGATAAAAATGCCATGAGAATACTGGATCGTAGCTTCATAAACTTATAGGAGATATGAAATATCCTGGAAGATTCCCTTGTTTCAGTAACAGAGAAGGAAGCCAGAGAGAAAGACTAGAATATGTATTTTTACATGAGACTAGAAGAGAAGTCAGTATTAACTTCCAAGATTGGTCCACCAGATAAAGCATGTTGCAGATGTACAAAGTCTGATGTGTGTCAAGAAGATTCTCGGAGCAAGAGGGAAAAGACTATGACGAAACACTTACTCCAGTAAATTGAAGAAATTGTTCTAGCATTCATGAAGACAACTAGAACAACCATGATTCATACATAGTATGAGATGTAGGGGGAGAAATCCCCATATTTAAAAATGAGTGGCAGTCGGTGCAGTACATTAGTTGGGTCATGGAGACACAACTACAATAAAAGATAGAGTTACCTCCATGAAATAAGAAGAGATACATTCAGTATTAGTTATTGAGCCACTCTTAGTTTCAGATGAAGTTGTTTCCATGATGGATTAGAGGAGTTACTCTCTGATTTTAGCACTCACGGTGAGAATGGAGCAACCATTCTCAGCTTTAGAGAAGCTACAAGTGCAGAGTCCCGGTTCCAGAAGGAACAATTGTAGAAACATGAGAGGACATACTCTCAGGAAGTGAGACAGATAGTGATTTGCAGAAAGGACATAGAGAGAGCACATGATTGTACAGATTGAATTGCAACTGAGCAAGTGTACCAAGTGATGTAAAAATTTGATTTGAAGTTGAAGACAAAAAGACTTAGGTCTATAGGTAGAAGAAGGCTCTGCATAGGTTGAAGCAAGCTCCTAGAGCTTGATATGGAAGAATTGACAGTTTCCTAACAAGCTTGGGATTTACCAAGAGTAAAGTTGATTCTAACCTTTACCTCAAGGTTATGAATGATGAGCCAGTGATGTTGCTACTATATATAGATGATGTATTATTGACAAAATGAAGAAAATATCATCACATATTGCAGAAGAAAATCGCTACAGAGGTTGATGAAAGACCTAACGCATTATCTCTTAGGTCTTGAGGTCTGGTAGAGCCTAGAAAATATATTCCTTAACCAAAGGAAGTATGCAGTTGAAATACCGAAGAGGTTTGATATGTTGGAGTGTAAATCCATGAACATACCCATGAAAACAAAGTTGAAGCTCTTGGTTGATACGTTGTCAGAATTGGTTGATTCTACATGTACAGTCAGATTATTGGTTTGGTAATGTATCTGACAGATACTAGGCCATATATATGTTTTTCCTTGTGTTAGTATCTGGTAGAACCCATACGTGTTCACCTTGATGACGAAAAACATGTGATGATATACCTTAAGGGTACGTTGGGTTTTGGTCTCTATTATACTAGATATCATGAATTTAGACTGAGTGGTTATACCGATTCAGATTGGGCTGGAAGTGTCTCTGACAGAAAGAGCACCTCAGGATGTTATTTCAATCTGGGGTCAGTGATGATCTCATGGAAAAGTAGGAAACAATCAAGTATTTCCATCATCATGACAGAAGCGGGATACATTGTTGCATGTTCTGCCAGTGGTGAAGCCATATGGCTTCGGATGTTGTTGACATATCTATTTGATCTGGAGATGGAAGCCACCGTGATTCTATGTGATAACCAGAGTTGTATAAAGATGATGGAGAACTATGTGTTCCATGATGATTTGAAGCACATAGAGATCCGATATTACTTCATTCGTGATATGATGCAGAGGGGAGTTGTAAAGATCCAAAATGTTAGCAGAGATGAGTAGGTTGCAGACCAAGCCTATGTCTCGTGTAAAGTTTAAATAATTTAGAGACAAGCTTGGTATAGTTTGAAAGGACCTCACTCGAAAGGGAGAGTGATGTTGACGATACTATGGTATCTTGACCAATATCGGGTAGCTTAGTTAGGATTTTATATCCTAGGGGACTGATCATCTCTGGACATATCCTGAAGGTCCAGTAAGGACGGTCTGTCAAAGTACATGTACATGTATATTCTAGATATGGTCAGTAGTGGTAGCTCTGTTAGGATTTTTATAACCCTAGGAAATATTATGATTCCTGGGCAGATCCTGAAGGTTCGGTAAGGACGACCTGTCAAAGTACCACATGGTAGCTCTGTTAGGATTTTATATCCTAGGTAATCTTGTGATTCTTGGGAATCTCCTTAGGGACTACCAGAGTACCACAAAATGTTGTAGCACCTGCCTCATTTGGTTGCCCAATGATGGTGATGATGATGTTCTAGCCTTCGTGTTGATGTTGTTGTGATTCCAGACTTGTGCTGAATATTTCCATCTTCGTGTTGATGTTGTTGTGATGCTAGCCTTATGTTGAAGATTTCCAACTTTGTGTTGATATTGTTGTGATGCTAGCCTTGTGCTGAATATTTCCAGCTTCATGCTGATGTTGTTGTGATGCCAGCCTTGTGCTAAATATTTCTAGCTTTGTGCTGATGTTGTTGTGATGCCATCCTGGTGCTGAAGATTTCCAACTTCGTGCTGATGTTGTTGAGATGCCAGCTTTGTGCTGAAGATTTCCAGCTTTGTGCTGATGTTGATGAGATGCCAGCTTCATGCTGAATATTTTTAGCTTAATGTTGATGTTGATAATTATACAACCTTTGTGATGTGATGTTTTTGTTGTTTTTGATGTTGTATCAACCTCGTGTTGTTATTGATGATGATGATGATGTATTAGTGTTATACTAATCCATGTTGATGCAGATGATGATTATTCCATTCCAACTCCTTGTTGTGGATGATGATATTGATGATGAGAAAAAATTTCGATGATTTATAGATATTCCATTCAGTGTTCCAGATGTTGTTGATGTTGCTTCCCTCTCTCTCTCTCTCCTGATAATGTTGTAGAATACCCTTCTTGTTAAGGGGGAGTGTTGAAATATTGTAACTGCAAAGAGTATTCTACTTATTATTGAGTAATTATTCATTAGAGAAATCCCCTTTTGTGGATTGATCATTTCGGGCATTGTAATTGACCAAATCCCCTTTTGCGGATTGGTCAAACCCTAATTGTATTATGCAAATTAAGAAGCCATCCCCCAAGCCTAATTAAAGTGGTTTTAACCACTAAGAAGACAAATCGACCCTACCCAGTGAAGAGACACCTTTCCAGTGCCTGTCGGCTAGTATAAATAAAGGAGGCTAGTGCCTCATTATCTCACTCATTCATTCACTCATCAAGTGTGCAATTTTGGTAGATGCAGTTGGGAGAAGAATGAAGAGAGAGGTGCATTTCTCGGTGTTGTATATTCTCTAGTGTTTTGGTTTATTGTCTTGGCATTGTATTGTCTATCTATATTAAGGAAGTTTTTGTTGGGTTTTCTCCCCCATGAGGGTTTCCCAGGATAAATGTTGTGTATCTTGTGATTGTGTTTCTCTCAGTGATCCTACCTATGCTATTTTTATCTAGTAAATTGAAAAGAAACCTAATAATAGCTCAAAACTTAACATGGTATTCCTACAGTGCATATACATTCCACTTTCATACCTCTTGCATAGACACACCATTAATTTAATAGGGATACACACTCCCTTAGAAAAACCATGAGGTTTTGAACTTGCTCATGTCACTTCACTGCTTCTTCCATGAAGGTTGTTCTCAGTCTATAGGGATCCTTTTTACTTGCTTAACCGGGTTATTCCAACAACACTTTTCATTTGCTATAGGTCAAGTAAATTGAACTTACAATTTCCATCAATACCCTAGTCATGAGAGGTTATGCATACTGTTGGTTGTGGAGCCTGATTATCTTCTTGATTTAGAGGTCTTTTATTTCCATCCGTGTTTATACCCCATGAAGTATTTACACCCCAGAAGTATGTACACTCTTCCATGCAGGGGAGTGCAGAGGGGGGGTACCCCCTCTGCGGGGTCCGGGGGGGCTATCCCCCCAGCTGGGGGGTCTGGGGGCAAGCGGGGGTTCGGGGGCGAAGCCCCGGAAGCAAAAATTGCCTTGTAAAAGTATATTGTAATTTCATTGTAAATCTGGACCGTTCATTATAAGGTCGCAGATCTAACGATAGAGATTATGTTAGGGTTTTTTGCCCTCTAAGGCAACCCTATTTTATGAGGGAAATGTATTGTGGCTATGTATGTTGGCGAGTATTGTATTCTGAGAGAGGAGACTGTGAGAGAAAGAAGAGGAATTTACAGTGGGTTTTGTTGTAGGCTGTATCCCTTCATTTTGCTGGATAATAATAAAGAAAGGACCTGGCAATTTCTCTGGTGGACGTAGCCCACACTGGGTGAACCACGTAAATCTGTGTCTCTCTTGTATTTTGTATCTTATGTGTTTTGTTTCTGCATTTGTTTTATTTTATTGCTCCGCGGTCCTGTTTTTCTAACACATACATGGATTATTCTTGTTCATTAAATTGGAAATTTTTGACTTCCACGGATCCTATCACTTGATGTTCAATTCCTTTAGCCATGAGGAATTTTTTCCATAAGCATCTTACCCCTCAAATAAATAATCACCATGGTTTATAGAGGCTCCAACTGCCCACTTTTGTAGGCAACCTCACAACCTATTTGGTCCATTCACTTCCAAGTCTTTCTATTAGTGTCTATAAGCATAATCCCACTCCTATAGAAGTAGTTATTATTCTACCAAAGCAATGGTATGTTCTCTCCGCTACACATCAACATGTAACTTTTTTGTTGTAATACATTTGAGAACGAAACCTCAATCAAGGAGTTGTTGTGGATAACAGATAAAATTTTCCAACGTAGAGGAACTTTTATAAAAGGTTTGTGCTTGCCTTGTTATACTAGTCTGGTGACTAATTTTTGTCCCATGCAGGCTTAGTGTTTGAATATTTCTTTGGTATATAGGGTAGGGTAGCGTTCCCTCCCCCTTAAATTTTTTCTAGTAAAATTTTTAATTGACTCTTTCATGAGCCCATGTAGGCCAAGTATTATTTCTTGCTCTGATACCACTATGTCACACACCCAACCCATTAAGTACCCTTTTAAGGGACGAGGTATAAATTTTTCACCTTCCTACAAATTATCTGATCTCCTCAAATAAGGGCACCATTTCCTTCTGCTCTTCGAGAGATTTCCAACGACTATAAATTCATCCAAAACTGAGTCTTGTTTCGAAAGTTATGGACTTCCGAATGTTTCGGGGAATCATTGGCCAATGGCCACCCCCTTCAACACATGGAATCTATGTGGCATCACTTATATCATGTCATTCGACATGGCACTATCATGACCCATTTTTTCATTCTCTGGTAGTGACATGTCCACGAAAGGAGGGGTTACAGGGAATATCACCCTAAGGCCTTCTTGAGTATCAATCCGTAGCCCCTTCGTCATTCTTGTGTAGATATGAAAACATCCTCAGAGAACCAAAGTCCCAGAGTCTCTTTCCTCATCGGGATCCATGGTGGAGCTCTATCCACCCTTAAATATTTGAAGGTTGATATTATCTGCACTTAACATGTGGTTTAGACTTGATAATGGGTGGGGGTCCCACACCTAACTTGTGACCAATACCATGATGCCACGTGGAATTATCCAAGAACTCCCCATCATCATGGTGTACGTGGGCCTATCCAATTGGAACTGGACACTACAACAAGGGAAGTTCGATGCTTAACACACTCTCCTATATCCTCAAATATCCTGGAGTCTCGGAGTTCCAAAGTTTCAAATTTTCAGAATTTCTTGTCACGTACTCTGAACTTTGACACTTCGACATTTGGCCTATGCACCAACATGTCAAATCTCTTGGAGCCCCAAAATATTGGAGTTTTGAAGTTCCAGACTCTCAAAGTAAGACTTCGTCGAAGTACTTACACTGTCCTTCCACTAGTTGATCAGTCGGTTGAGAAAGGTTCCCAATGAATCCTAAGATCAACGACTCCTATCGGTCCTGAATGATTCCCCACGATATAATGTTTGGCAGGATTTAACCGCTTCGAGATTTCACGATTTTGCGTCCCTTAAAATCCTTAACCCAATAATTCCCTGAAGGGTTAACTACTAGAGAGGTGATAAAGCATGGATGAGTGTTTATGTCGGTTGATGGCACCACTTACTTTATCCTTCTAATATACTCGATCTCATGGACAAGAAGGGTCTTGAAGGATCCTTATATCTACGAACCATGTTACTTCAAAACTTCAACATTTTGGGATTTCAGTTGTTTAACACTTTTTTACTCACGGAGTGAGTCAATGTTGAATTGATTGTAGTTTATATACAATGGTTAGGAAAGATCCCAATGTTTCTTCGATCGACGACTCACGTTACTTCGCAACCGAAAATTTGTTCAGGGTTTAACGATAGGGAGGATCCCACGATAACTGATAAGAGCCACTAGTGGTCGGTCAAACTCTCTGGTAACCGTATCAATGGGTTTCCTTCAGTGGGATTAGAGATTTGGGAAGTTCTAACATCTCGAAGCCCCGAACCTCCAAATTCCTAAAGACCGGAAGACTTAGCTCCCTTTTGCATAGCACAAGGTTCCAGTGTCCCGGTCATATGGGACTTTGACAAGCCCCAGAGGGATACACTCCTAAATCTTACCCAAGATTTGGTTAAGTCCATGGAATCGAACCTGTGGTTACTTGGAAGATTGATTTGAAGGAAAAGCCTTCCACTTACAGAACTCAAATTCTATAACAGGAAAATGGATTTCGAGGGATGAACGAGTTCAGAACAGTCTTGTAGAGTCCGCCCTGACTGTGTATTTGCAGATTTTATCCTTAGACATTCTTTTGGAGGATTAACACATATGTAGATTTATATAGGGGGTCACTTGCCATCTACCCCAAATTCATTTAAAACCAATTAGTAACATTACTCCCTAGATAAACATGATTTAAAACATAAATCCATTGACGGGATATGATATTTGAATTTTACTTCGAATTTCTAGTTAGCAAGGTCGTCCAAATCAAAATTATATAGCATCCAAATAAGATACAATGTTATTCCATCATCCCTATATGTAGTACACCTTTTCAGCGACCAAGGTTTAATCGCTATTAAGAGAAGGTTATAACAACAATCTATACATAACTCATTTAAGCACAGAGTAAAACATATTATTTACTGCTATAATTAACAATCCATAGCATTCCATATTAATTCGTATACACAGCGGAAATCATGATAACATAAACAGTAGAGTCATGAAAAACATGATAAAAACATAATCGGATACTTATCTTTTAACAGTGGTAGAATCCACCAACCAAGTGCAGGCCTTCCACGAACCTCCCAACCTTAGACTGCATTGCTCATCAGCTCAGCAATGGGTCACCCCCGAGCTGGGACTAAGCTCCACCCCAAGGCAAGGAAATCTAGGCTAGGTTGAGGTTACAGGGAAAACAACACACAACCACAAGGAAGGAATTCTCTCCAAGGAACCTCCCACGCTCACTGCCCACAGACCCTCATTCCCCACATGCCTATTCCACCCCAGGAGTATACACCTTCTTTGTCACCTAGATAGTCCTTCAGTTGCTAATCTCCCTTGCCTTGGGTTACAGGAACATGCCAGACCGGAAGTCTCCGGGCTCTGTGGCAACTACAGGGTTCCTTCCAGGAGTTCTCTCATTCCTCTGCGCACTCTCTCACCTGGAGGGAGTCGCTCATAGGTCCAACAACCTGTTCTTCCAATCTTCAACCACCTCTCTCACCTGGAGAGAGTGTTGTACAAACTGGCCAACAAGCCACACATGATCAAACAATAGACATCCACCACATTCCACGAGAATCCAAACACGAACACCCCAGGGCAGCTCCAGACAGGTGCAACAATATAAGAAGGCTTAGCAGGGACGAGACACTTCTATTTTCTCAATTTGGCAAAACGAAATAGACTCACATTCTAGATTCTCAGGGATGCATGATGAGTCGTCCACGTAGGGGTCGATTTAGAATCCCCGGATTATAACAGAGAAGGGTATACCAACTTTCCAGAACAAACACAGACTCTTTCCCAAATCCACGCAGGCTTCTCGTTCAGGGAATATACACACCGATTTTCTCAGAGCCAGACACAGACTTTTCGAATCACAGGGATGCACGGAGGTTCTCTACAGGAGTCGGGTTGGTAGTACTATCCAGGGCTCTGTACGCGTTCAGACAATCGGGTAGAATGGGGAAGGAACCTTCTCACGGCTCACCCTGGTCGTTTTATTCGCATGCGTCAGGGTTGACACTTGTCACCCATGAAACTGCATGCGTCCCACCAGCACGCATGTCCCTTGCATGTTCTCCCCTTGCCAGAAACTTAGGATAAACATAAAATGCACATGTCTTTTGGGGATAATATTAAAATATTATTCCCAGGCTTAAGCTTCCTAGGCTTAGCCCCTAGGCTCAACACTTAGCCCCTTTTCCCACCTTCAACCCCTAATTCCTTGCCCACCTTATGGATGCTTAGTCCCCCTTCACTCATTCATCGTGGTCGGTCTGCACATGGCGGTGTTTATGTTTTATTAATTGTTCTGCGTGATTACATATACAACAACAGGCTCCTTGCCTTCAACACTTAGGCTCCCTGACCTAACAACACATAAGCCTCTAGCTTATAAGAAATCAACTCACCAGCCTATAAATCATAATTACAATTCTTTTCAGAACATGTTTCACTACGGGGCTCGGCCTTGGGGACACTACAATTCCACTCCCCTTATTTTGCACTGTCCTCAGTGCAACTTACACTGTCTCTGCAAGCCTTTCAAAATTTTCAAAAAGATGCGGGTACTCTGCCCGCATAACATCTGCATGCTCCCATGTCGCGTCCTCAGGGTCGTACCAGGTCCACTGGACTTTTACAAGCTCTATAGCTCGATTCCGGAGCTGTTTTCTTTTCCTATCCAATATGCGCACAGGATGCACTTGCAGGACACCTTCTGGTTCCACCTGAATCACATTCCAATCGATAACATGATTAGCATCAGGTACATATTTCTT
>ML823551.1:81267-102672 GCA_009831015.1 Picea engelmannii
TCTGGTTCCACCTGAATCACATTCCAATCGATAACATGATTAGCATCAGGTACATATTTCTTAAGCAGTGAAACATGAAACACATTATGTGCAGTCATAGATGCAGGTAATGCAAGCATGTATGCAACCAGCCCAATCCTTTCCAGGATCTCAAATGGCCCACAAAATCTTGTTGCCAACTTGGCACAACTTCCCAGCTTTAGGGAACTCCTGTTAGTTTTCACTTTCAGGAAAACATGGTCACCCACTTTGAATTCTCTATGGGTTCTGTTACTATCAGCGTAACTTTTTTGTCTGTCCTGGGCAGTTTTTAGATTATGTTTAATTTTTATCATTTGATCTTCCATCTCTTTGAGCAGCTCAGGCCCAACTACTACTCTGTCAGCTGGATTATCCCAGCTCACTAGAGTGTTGCAATTTCTTCCATAAAGTGCTTCGAATGGGCTCATCTTCAGTGATGCATGATACCCATTATTGTAGGCGAATTCTACCAAATACAGGTAGTCCTCCCACCTTGATGGTTTATCCATCACATACATTCTCAGCATGTCTTCTATTACTCTGTTTACTCTCTCTGTCTGTCCATTAGACTCGGGATCATATGTTGTGCTAAAGTTCAGATTCGTTCCGAATCCTTTGAACAGTCCTTTCCAGAAATTCGAAGTGAATTTCGGATCTCTATTAGACACAATTGTCTTAGGAATTCTGTGCAAGCATGCAACTTCTTTTAAGAAGATATTAGCAACATCTGCTGCTATGTGGGTGGTTTTTAGTGGAATAAAATGGGCAGCTTTAGTAAGCTTGTCCACCACCACCATGATTGAATCATGCTGCTTGCTTGTTCTGGGCAATCCTGTGGTAAAATCCATTGTTACCACGTCCCATTTCCATTCAGGAATAGGTAAAGGTTGCAACAACCCTGCTGGGTGCCTGTGCTCAGCCTTGACCTTTTGGCACTCCATACATATGGCGATGTATTCAACGATTTCTTTCTTCAAACCCGACCAAAAATAATGGCCTTTGACTGCTGCCATAGTCTTCTGATATCCAGGATGTCCAGCATAAGCCACATTATGCATCTCCTTTAGAATTGACAGCTTCAATTCCCGGACATTGGGTACATACACTTTGTTTTTATACAAAAGTAAACCATCAGCTCCCATGGTGTAACTTTCCTTGGTTTGTGGTCCCTCACGCTGCTGTAACTTTGCTACAAGACCTTTGTACTACAAATCAGTATTTGCAACTTCCAAAATTATGTCTTTCATCTCAGTCCAATACATGCTAATGGATGCAGCATGTAATTCGTGCACTTTTCTGCTGAGTGCATCAACCACCTTATTTTTTTCCCTTTGATATGCTTGATATCAAAGTCATATTCGCACAGACTAGCCATCGAATTTGCCTGGAATTTAAGGTCGGCTGATCAAATAAATTCTTCAGACCGTTATGGTCTGTTCTCAACTTGAATCTCTTGCCCATGAGGTAATGTCTCCATTTCCTCAAGGCGTGGATGATTGCTGCCAGCTCTAAATCGTGAGTGGCATAATTCTTCTCATGTTCCTTCAACTTTCAGGATTCATAACAAACTACAAATCCCTCTTGGCTGAGAACTCCTCCCAACCCCTCCTTACATGCATCCATGCACACTACGTAATCCTTGTTTGGATCTGCAATCCTCATAATTGGAGCACTAGTTAGCAACTGCTTCAATCGCTGGAAGCTACTCTCACATTCTTCAGTCCACTGGAACTTCTTCTCCTTCCTTTGCAAGGAAGTGGTAGAATGAGCTATCTTTGAGAATCCGATGATAAACCTCCTATAGTAGCCCACTAGACCCATAAAATATCTAACTTCTGCCACATTCCTTGGCACTGGCCATTCTCGAATGGCCTCTACCTTTTCAGGATCCACAGTGATCCCTTCTTCAGATATAATGTATCCCAAGTAATGGATCTTCCTTTGATAAAATGAGCACTTGCTCAGTTTTGCGTACAATTGGTGTTCTCTCAACACCTGTAGCACCATTCTCAGGTGTTTCTCATGTTCTTCCTCTATCTTGGAATACACCAAGATGTCGTCCAGGAAGACTATGACAAACTTGTCCAAATAATTTCTGAACACTCCATTCATTAAGCACATGAAAACAGCAGGCGCATTGGACATTCCAAACGGAACCACTGTGAACTCATAATGACCGTACCTTGTTCTAAAGGCAGTCTTGCTGATGTCCTCATCCTTTATTCTCACTTGGTGATATCCTGATCGGAGATCTATTTTTGAAAATATTTTCGCATCCTTCAATTGATCAAAAAGATCATCAATCCTTGGCAGAGGATACTTGTTCTTGACAGTAACCTTATTCAACTATCGAAAATCAATGCACAGCCTCAATGTCCCATCTTTCTTCTTCACGAATAGGACTGGGGCTCCCCATGGTGACACACTGGGGTGAATGTAACCTTTCTTTAGTATCTCTTCGAGATTCAATTGCAACTCCTTCAGCTCTGGTGTACTCATTCTATAAGGAGCCTTTGAAACTAGAGTTGTTCCAGGCATCAAATTTATAGAAAAATCGATGTCCCTCTTCGGAGGTAGTCCAGGTACCTCCTAAAATACATCCTTGAACTCCTTGAGTACCTCATGATCTTCCAGATTCGATACTACATCTTAGGATGCTTCTTCCACCCGAGCTGCATATAATTGACAACCTTTCCGGTAACATTTCTTCAACTGCATGGCTGAGATTTCCCTCACATCCATGGCTCTGGGAATTCCTTGGACTGTTACCTGATTTCCCTCTTCGTTCAGGCATGTGAACCTCTTGTTACGACAATCCAGAAGGGCATGGTGCTGGTCCAACTAGTCCATCCCAATTAAGCAATCGTATGAGCCTAAAGGCAGAATATTCAATTCAGCCTTAGTGCTCATTCCTTTCATGTCCACTGAACATGACTTAACCAATTTAGTGACCTTCCTCTTGGTCCCTGTGGCCAATTGCACTAACCAAGACTTCTCATGTTTGCTTCTCGTTAGATGCAAACTTTACACCACTCTAGGATCTACATAACTATGGCTAGCCCATCAATTAAAATAACAAGTGGTCAGTTGTTGATCGTACCTTCCACTTCAATCATGTGCGATTGAAATTATGCTTGCTTGTTGTCCAGGGCTGCGTAGATCCTCGGCATTCTGCTATCCATATCCTCCACTGTTTTATCTTGCTGAATAGTATGGACAGTTCTTGCTTTGTCTTTTCGGTGGGGGCAGTCTCTGTACCTATGATTCCCTTTACAACTCCAACACTCCATAGGTGGCGGTCTTGGCACCTGCTCACTACCTTCAACTTTCTTGTTCTCTCTAAAAGATGACTATCCCCAAGGACTGTTTCTGAAAAAAGAAGGCTTGTTTCCCTTCTGCCTCTGTTCCTTCTTAAACTTCCTCTGATCATTCCAAACCTTCCGGAGGATGGGCCTTTCTCCTTGCTGTTCATACAAGCATTTTTCCTTTCTTATGGTTTCTTCCATGGTATTAGGATCGTCATATTGAATCTTGTCACTCATGGAAGGTGGCAGCCCACTCAGATATCTTTGAATCTTCACAGCCTCATCTTTGATGAATGGAACATACTTCAATAGTTCTAGGAAACTTCGTTCATACTCATCAATA
The DNA here is from genome assembly GCA_009831015.1 of Picea engelmannii. Taxonomy (NCBI): domain Eukaryota; kingdom Viridiplantae; phylum Streptophyta; class Pinopsida; order Pinales; family Pinaceae; genus Picea; species Picea engelmannii. Next base: position 84,937 of record ML823551.1, read on the forward strand.
GTCATGTTGCCTAGCTTGAGTTCAAAGAACTCCTTCATCTTTCTGTCATAATCTTTTAGTCAGGTATTTCTTCTTGAAATACCTCTTAAATTCCTTCCAAGTGACCTCTTTCTCTCTGATGTGCTGCACCTGCACAAACTGATCCCACCACATGGATGCTTTTCCTTTCAGTTGGTACATTGTAATTCTTCCTTCTGCATGGGCAGAATAATTCTGCAGTTGGAAGTATTTCTTCATGCCAAGCAACCAAGTCTCAGCATCTTCCTCCTTCTTATTCTCTCCATCGAATGTTGGAGCCTTAATCTTGTTCATCTCTCCCTTCAATTCCTCCTTTCCATATTTTCGATGTTTTCAAGTAGGGGATGGGCTTGAACTACTGTGTGTCTTCCTGTCAGAATGTCTCTTGGAGTGACTAAGATGTCGGCTACCACTCCTCAAACTACTTCTTCTCCCATGGGTTCTGCAACTCTCCATCGTACTTGAGTCTCTTCCCTTCTCGAGTTTCTTCTCTATTCTTTCCAGGCTCTTCAAAAATTTTAAGTTTAATTCAACCTGTTGATCCCTGACTTTCATGAGCTTTCGACTATCAGCACGGCGAGCCTTGGCCTCTCTTTGCAATCCTTCAATGATTTTCATTATGTGTCCTTCCTTATCCTTTTCTTTTCCGTGCCCATTGGAGTTCGATCCTTCCACTCCCATATTGACATCCTTTACTTCCCATTCGTCTTCTGTTTCGGGGGTAATCTACACCTTCCCCCACTCCATACCCAACATTGTTTAACTAGAGTCCTGACCTCCGTTGAACTCTGCACACGCACTGTGAAATTAAATTCGAAGTTTGTCAGGCCATTACTCCTTCAGAACAATCCATAACATTTATAAGCCAATACGAACAAGAACAAAAGACATTTTGATTCAAATAAGTTTTCTGAGCTCTCGTTCGGCTCTGCAATTTTCGGGTTTTCGAAACTTTCATTTTCGGCACTTGGGGATTTCGGGTCTTCAGGTTTCAGGGTTTTGGTCCACGAGGTTTTCAGACTTGCTTTCCTTTCCAACCCCGACTTCCAAAATTTCGACTTACTTTATCCTCCGAGCCCATATAGCACAGTGGTCACCCACAACCATGGTGGCACTTGTCACGTTCATGAGGGTCCACGTCGCTTTTAACGACGTCATCGGGTCCCATCTCTCTCGCTTCTCTTCTCGACCCACTGGCATGTGGTACATCTCCATGTGTCCACATCCATTCCTAGAAAAATCCAATGGTCAGATCTTTCTCAAATCTACGGCATCAACTGCATCGTGCACCTTTAAGTGGAGTACAAGTGGCAGAGGGGGGCCCATTTCACATGCCACACTATTCCGGACCCCCCCCCCCATTAAAGACAGAATGGCAAGGGGGGTCCGGAACTCATCTGAGCACCATTGATCAAGGTGAAATAATCTCGACCGTTCGAGAGTTGCGCGTCCAATTCCAGACCCCCCCCCATTAACAACAGAATGACAAGGGGGTCCTGGAATGAAGCCTCAGTCGTAGATCTGGGCAGGTGGAATCTAGCCGTCTAGATCTACTCGCTACTTACCTTAATCCGCATTTGCGCCCCAACTTAAAGCTGACATCTCTTTCTCACATCTAACAGTCGTCACAGACCCTGAGATCCTCCAAAATAATCTCGTTCGTTCATCGGGTTTATCATCACGAGAGTCCGAACTCTCGATCACGGGACTCCCAAAATCTTGATCCCTGGTTTCTCGATGCAGTTAATCTTCCGACATGTAACCTCCGTCCATCGGACGGTTCAGATCTATCCTGGGGTTTACACCATGAAAAATCCTAGGCCTTCGTCATCAGGATTCCTGATTCTGTGATTCCCGATTTTCCAAAATGGGTAATCTCACGACACGTGGCCTCCGTCATTCGGACGATTCATATTTTTTTCAGGATTTCCACCATGGAAAGTCCCAATCTCTTGTCATCAGGACTCCTGATCTCGCGATTCTTGATTTCTTGAAATGGGAAATCTCACGACACGTGGCCTCCGTTGTTCAGATGGTCTTGATCTATTTGGGGGCTTTCGCCCCTATTCACTGAGGTTTTAACCCTCAGATATCTCCTGACAGATCCAACGACTGTCGAGTTTTCCAGCCGAGATCTGACGGCTCAAACGGTTCCTAACTAATTCAGAATTTCGTGTATCGCGATTTCCACACTCCTGTGCAATTCCAAAGGGCTTTAAACCCCATGCACACTTTCCAGATCTAACAGTCACGAGGGTTCACCTTCCCTCCTGAATAGATCCTAAAGCTTCTGCACTTCTAGTGTGGAGTCCTCTCTCCCTGTGGACTTATACCACACTGGCTACGGTTTCATAACGCCGCTATACCTCCTGAGCTTAAAACTCGTCAAGTAACTCCTTGACACTTTGGAGAAAACCATGGTCCAAAATTAGCCTTCCAGACCCAATTTCCCCTCGCATTCTCGGTCCAAAGACCGCTCCGCTGGCCCATCTAGGCTCAGTGTCGAAACCTTGGCTCTGATACCAAACTGTAGTTCACCTTTTCAGCTACCAAGGTTTAATCGCTATTAAGAGAAGGTTATAAAAACACTCTATACATAACTCATTTAAGCACAGAATAAAACATATTATTTACTGCTATAATTAACAATCCATAGCACTCCATATTAATTCGTATACACAGCGGAAATCATGATAACTTAAACAGTAGAGTCATGCAAAACATGATAAAAACATAATCAGATACTTATCTTTTAACAGTGGTAGAATCCACCAACCAAGTGCAGGCCTTCCACGAACCTCCCAACCTTAGACCGCACTGCTCATCAGATTAGCAATGGGTCACCCCCAAGCTGGGACTAAGCTCCACCCCAAGGCAAGGAAATCTAGGCTAGGCTAAGGTTATAGGGAAAACAACACACAACCACAAGGAAGGAATTCTCTCCAAGGAACCTCCCATGCTCACTGCCCACAGACCCTCATTCCCCAGATGCATGTTCCACCCCATAAGTATACACCTTCTCTGTCACCTGGACAGTCCTTCGGCTACTAATCTCCCTTTCCTTGGGTTACAGGAACAGGTCAGACCGGAAGTCTCCAGGCTCTGTGGCAGCTACAGGGTTCCTTCCAGGAGTTCTCTCCTTCCTCTGCACACTCTCTCACCTGGAGGGAGTCGCTCACAGGTCCAACAACCTGTTCTTCCAATATTCAACCACCTCTCTCACATGGAGAGAGTGTTGTACAAACTGGCCAACAAGCCACACAGGATCAAACAATACACATCCACCACATTCCACGGGAATCCAGACATGAACACCCCAGGGTAGCTCCAGACAGGTGCAACAGTATAACCAGGCTTAGCAGGGACGAGACACTTCTGTTTTCTCAATTTGGAAACACGGAATAGACTCACATTATAGATTCTCAGGGATGTGTGACGAGTCGTCCACGTAGGGGTCGATTCAGACTCCCCAGATTAGAACAGAGAAGGGTATACCAACTTTCTGGAACAAACACAAACTCTTTCCCAAACCCACGCAGGCTTCTCGTTCAAGGAATATAGACACTGGTTTTCTCAGAGCCAGACATAGACTTTTCAAATCACAAGGATGCACGGAGGTTCTCTACAGGAGTCGGGTTGGTAGTACTATCCAGGGCTCCGTACGCGTTCAGACCATCGGGTAGAATGGGGAAGGAACCTTCTCACGGCTCACCCTGGCCGTTTTATTCGCATGCGTCAGGGTTGACACTTGTCACCCATGAAACTGCATGCATTCCACCAGAACGCATCTCCCTTGCATGTTCTCCCCTTGCCAGAAACTTAGGATAAACATAAAATGCACATGTCTTTTGGGGATAATATTAAAATATTATTCCCAGGCTTAAGCCTCCTAGGCTTAGCCCCTAGGCTCAACACTTAGCCCCTTTTCCCACCTTCAGCCCCTAATTCCTTGCCCACCTTATGGATGCTTAGTCCCCCTTCACTCATTCATCGTGGTCGGTCTGCACATGGCGGTGTTTATGTTTTATTAATTGTTCTGCGTGATTACATATACAACAGCAAGCTCCTGGCCTTCAACACTTAGGCTCCCTGACCTAACAACACATAAGCCTCCAGCTTATAATAACTCGGCTCACCATCCTATAAATCATAATTACAATTCTTTTCAGAACATGTTTCACTACGGGGCTCGGCCTTGGGGATACTACACTATATATCAAGGATGTATATGTATAGTGAAAATACAAGCATTCAATCATGCATTTCAATTCAATTATACATAGTCTATGAAATACTTATCTACTACGACCGATATCTGACTAACTAACTGTGGGTGTTCTCCTTTCCACCCTACTATAGGCTCAGATGCATTCACTCTTAGAACTTTGGCCACCCCTGTGCCAAGCCATGATACCGCTAGGGAGTTCTCTCTTTTTCTCGGGTCTTATGAAAAATCCTGGAGGTCACTCTTTCCTGTAACCAAAGCAGATTAATTTTTTAGTTCTTCTTCTGAACTCATAGAGCCTCATGTGCTCTTCTTCTTTCTGAATGGTCCTTAGACCCATTCGTGTGTCTCTTCTTCTTCTCGAGTGTTTTTCTCCTCTCCCAGGATGGTTCTGGACCTGTCCTATTTCTTCTTCCAGAAGGAACTTGGGTTGATCTGGGCCTGCAAGAAGATTGCACTATGTGGTACTTCGGGATGGCATTTTTTTGTCTTCTCAATTAGGCCCTCCATGCTTCTATTCATTAGGGTAGTTGGTTGTTCAACCACTAGCCCTTTTCTCATTAACTAATTTTTTTCATTGGGATCAGGATGAGACTTATTATTCTAGATCAAATATTTCATAAAAGAGGATTGGGTCATCTTAGCATGATGAACCGTCTCTACAGGTTTCCTCACTCTTTCCTCTAGTGGCATCATGGCTAGTACTTCAAGGCTTCACCCCCACATTCAGTTGTTGGCAATCTAAACAATAATACATTTACATTTTTCTCATGCCATGGCATGGTAATCATAAGTAATGATTAATTACAAGTTGGGGGTGATAAAGGTATTACACCTAACCTCACTCTAGACTTCTTTCCGCCATCTTCCAATGAATAGATGGGATCTGTCGACATGTAAATATAACGGTTACGGTTTAAAGAAAAGACTTAAGTACTTCTAGCCCCTCTGAGCGCACTATCATCCCATTGAATATTCCTCTATTGATACGTGTCACCTCTCAAGGTGTATTGGATTCCATGCTGGTAGCCTCGTTAGTGTTACATAACTTCCTTCTGTTCTCCTCACCTAAGTGGGACCTATGAAAATCTACGACTCAGATTAAATATTGCATGTGTGTCGATCGACGACTGTCATTATTTTCCATGTATTCGTCTTCGTTGACACTCCCTCATCATCGTCGGAGTTTCTCGCTCCAACTCTTAGTCACTTTAACATCTCGACCTCCCGACGAATGGTCCGATCTACCTATCACATAGATTGACGACTATCGTTGGTTATGGGTCTTCACTATTTTCTTAACTAAAACATCAAGCTTCTTATTTTCTTCACTAACAACAAGCTTCCTATTTTCTTCACTAACAACAAGCTTCCTATTTTCTTCACTAAAACATATTAGCTCCACCTCACTAGTCCATTTCAACAGTTCCACATGTGATACCATGGCTAGTACTCTCAAGTATTTCCCCTCTAAGTTAGTTTTCTAGTGTTTTTCATTAATAAAAACACATTTGCAAGCTTCACGGTCACATTATATGAAATATTATCATATTAGCAATTATGGGGGGAAACAAGGTGTTACATTCCCCTCCCCCTTAAAGAAACACCATCCTAAGTGTTTAAAATACCATGTGCATAAAATTATACAGAAAACAAAGAGGGGTATGCCATTGTCATGGTATATTCCATCTCCCATGTAGCCTCATATGTTCCAAAGTGCTTCCATTTCACATCGACCTACGCGATGGCTTGATTCTAGAGCATTGTTTCTCTTCTGTCCAAGATGCATTGTGGTTCGAGATGGAATTCTCCCTCTAGTTCCACCTATATCACAACTCAATCAATGACATGATTAGGATCATGATCATATTTCTTTGATAAAGATACATGGAATACATTATGAGCTCTAATAGTGGGTGGAAAAGCAAGTTTGTATGCTACTGGCCCCATTCTTTCTAAGACTTAAAATGGTCCACAATAGCAGGGTGTCATATTAGCACAAGTCCCCATTCTCAAGGAAATCATCTTGGGTTTTACCTGGACATATACATGATCTCCCACCTTGAATTCTCTATGGGTTCTCTTGCTATCTGCATAGCTCTTTTTCATGTCTTGGGCTACTTTTAGATTCTGCCTTATCTTACTCATTGCATGTTCCATTTCCTTTAACAATTCTAGTCCAAGTGTGATCCTATTCACTGGACTATACCAACTAATTGGAACTATACATTTTCTACCATATAGAACCTCAAATGGGCTCATCTTCAATGATTATTGATAACCATTTTTGTAGGAAACTCTACCAAGGGTAGATATTCTTCCGACTTCTTGGGTTGATGCATAACATGCATCCTCAACATGTCCTTTAGCACTATGTTCACTCTTTCATTCTAACCATTTGTTTGAGGATGGTGGGTCGTGCTAAATGCCAACTATTTTTCCAAGCCTGCAAACAAGATTTTCCAAAAACTTGAGGTGAAATTAGCATCTTTTTTTGAGATTATGGTCTTGGGAAGACCATGCAATCTGAAAATTTATTTTATAAAAACATTAGCAACATATATGGCCTTGAATGTACATTTAATATGGATGAAATGAGTTTCCTTGCTTAGCTTTTCCACTACAACCATTATTGTGTCATGTTGCTTAATTGTCTTTGGTCAACCAATAATAAAGTCCATGGAGATTGTCTCCCATTTCCAGTATGGAATTTGCAAAGGTTGAAATAGTCTTGCAGGATGCTTGTGCTCAACCTTCACTTGTTGACACTCCAGACACTTCACAATGTATTAAAAGATGCCATGCTTCATTCTAGGCCAGTAATACAACTACCTTGTTATTGTTACCATATTTTGATAACCAAGGTGACCTACATAAGGTCTCCTATGGAACTCATCCATAATTGGGTGCCTCGACTTTGTTGAATTAGGCACATACAACCTATTGTTATACAACATCAAATTATCAACCCCAAGCTGATATCATTCATATTTCTTCTCCCTGGGTTCTTGTTGTAACCCTTCTTTTACCTGGTTGAAGAAATCATATTCTTGGAAAAGGGTTTCAATCATCTGATTGATGTTAGAATCTCTTACACTAGTTGTTGCTAAATGTACAATATGTACACTCCTACTAAGTGCATATGCCACTTTGTTCTCTTTCCCTTTAATATGTTTGATTTCAAAATCAAACTTGCTAACCAACACCATCCACCTGTCCTGTCTAGCATTCAACCTTGGTTGGTCGAATAAATATTTTAGTCCACAATGGTCTGTCATCAAGACAAACCTTCTTCCTAGTAAGTAGTGTCTCCACATCTTCAATGTATGCAAAATTGTTGCAAGCTCTAACTCGTGAGTGACATACTTATGCTCATGTTCATTTAGCTTTCTTGACTCATAACATTTCAATTTCCCTTCTTGCATGAGCACCCCACCGAATCCTTCTTTGCAAGCATCAATGCAAACCAAGAAGTCTTTTTCAGGGTCTGTGATCTTCAAAATAGGGGCATTAGTCAAAAGATGTTTCAACTACTAGAAGCTAGTGTCACATTTTAGTGACCATACAAATTTATTCCCTTTCCTATGTAATGAATTAATGGGATTACCAATATTGGAAAATCCCTTTATAAACCACTTCTAATACCTAGCCAATCCCATGAAATATATTACCTTTGTCACATTTCTAGGGGCAAGCCAATACATGATTTCCTTGATCTTTTCAGGGTCCACTGCTACTCCTTCACTGGAATTATGTGGCCTAACCACTGGGTGTCCTTCTGAAAGAAGGCACACTTTCTAAATTTAGCATACAACTGGAACTCTCTTAGAACCTGTAGCACCATCTTGAGATGTTCTTCATGCTCTTCTTTAGTCTTGGAATAAACCAAAATATCATCCATGAATACTAGGACAAACTTATCTAAATATTTGTTGAACGCATTATTCATTAAGCACATGAAAGTGGTTGGTGCATTTGTAAGCCCAAATGGCACCACTACAAACTCATAGTACCCATACCTCATTCTGCGGGTTGTCTTATGGATGTCCTCATCCTTAATCTTGACTTGGCGGTATCCATACCTTAAGTTAATCTTTGAAAAGACTGCAGTTCCCCCGAGTTGATCAAAGAGATCATCAATCCCAGGTACAATCTATTGCTCTAGTCTGGATCTGGGTCTTGTTTGTTTCAGGGTGATCATCAATATATTAGATGAGCTTCCTATTTTCTTCAAAGAAAGCTCTCTAATTTCTTCTCTTCTTTTACTCTGTGCCAACTAACATCTTTTTTCTCTATGCCCTTTTCTATGAGCTTGTTTCTCACTCACTTTTATCTATGTGCTCAATGATATGCATACCATCATGGGCGATCCATTTTTTTTTCTCTTCTTCTACTACTTTTTTTGTGTGTATCTTCCCTTGGTGATGTTTTCACCTTTGGCCTCTTCCTCTGCCAATCCTTGGGAATCCTGCATCTTCTGTCAGACTTGACCTATTGTCTGATGTCTAAATTCATGAAGGGGAAAATCCATGGTGTCCTATTCGTCAATTCATCCAGTTGACCCTTTGCCTTCTTCAAGAGACCAAAATTGTCAACAATTATTAACTGCTTCAATAACTAGTCTGACCTCCATAACTGGTCACGTGACTTCATAGTGATTTGGGTATGCTGGTAGGTGTGGGTTTATGTTTTGAAAGTGTAAGTTATCTTGCTAAGAAAGATTCATATTTTCTTCCCTAAAAAATCTCATCTCCACCTCACCGATCCACCTCATCAATTCCACATGCAATATCATGGCTAGTACTCTCAAGGATTTTCCCTCTTAGCTAGTTGTCTGGTTTTTTTCATTAATCAAAACACATTTACAAGATTCATAGTCACATTATATGAAGTCTTATCATATTTACAATTATGGGGCAAAACATGGTGTTACACCAAATCGATATGGCATGCTCCCATATTAATTGAAGACCCGACGTAACGTGTCTTTTAGCATGCGTGATCCGCGGCTACCTCACTCTCGCGGGCCCTAACCACGATAAGTTTCAAATCCAACATTAGGGAGGGGGTAACAATTGAATGATCCCATTAATCTATAAGGAACTTGGGGCTAGTCCTATGGCTTGATTGGCCATTTCATCTGCTTGGTTGTTGTTTTCCTGGAGAACATGATAGAAGAAGTGAGATGAGAAGAATTTGAGACTAATTTTGATGTGACCAATGACGACCATTGATCCCACATCCTAAGGATAAGAGTCTGCCACGAAATACCTTATTGTGTGCTTAGAGTCCCCGATGATATTAAATTGGGAAATGTGACAGTCTTTAGCAATCTTAAGCCAATAATGTGTAAGCCTTTGCTTTGTTGTTTGAAGAATTCCCCAAATTCCAATAGAACGAGACTTCCTTGATTCCTCCAGGCCCATAAAGCACCCCGCCACACCTGACTCCCCATGGAGAAAAAACAATGTTATCTTGGGCTTGTGGTCAATATTTATGGAACTCTATGATCCATGTTTTATTGTGGTGCCATATCTCTATATTATCATTTCATATTGTATATGTTTCTTGTGTGCATGTCTTGTGAATAATCTCATATGTATAATAATTTTGAGATTGATCCATATGAAATGTCAATATGTGTGAGTAAGAAAGACAACTCCAAATCCAAGAGAATTCAAAGTTATATAAATGGCCATGGATATGTAGAAAATCAGCTATGCTCTCATCATAGATCAAAGTTGATCATAATAGACAATAATCATTATCATCATTACATACATGTTCATTATTAAAATAGAGATACAGTGTTAAAGCTCTTCCATTAATCAATAAAATAAAGAAATATGTGATATTATAACCAATAAAAATAAAAAAGATGTCAACATCTAATACGCTAAAGTTCTAAGGAGAATTATGAGACAAAACCCTATTTATTAAGTGTATTTATTAAGTGGATGAACATCTAAGAGAATTAACAAAAATTATGGTCAAGTAGTTATACAAATTTGCAAGAACTTAGATGTCACAAAAATGGTTGACCTTCCATAACAATATTTGGTGATTGTTGTGTTTCGTGGTTGTAGGAGCGTGCATGTAATGTCGAAGTATCTATGTGCAAACTCAAAACTTGATTTGCAAGCTCTAAAGCTAGGCATGCATGGTGTTATTTATGCCAAATATTGTAGAGATTTTAGGATGTTGACTCTCAACCTTACCCATTAGTGGCATTGAGAAACCATCAAGGGTGTTTCCCCTTGGACCTTGTCAAATACACTGTGCCATGGTGTTGCGGTGCAAGGGTTACATATACCACTCGAAAGACTAAGATAATCTCTGTATTAATGTCCATGCCTACACTCTTGAATAAAAACGGAAATTGTTAATAAAAACTTAATCATCTTAAAAGCTTTGTAAATTCCAAAAAAAAATTTAAAAAAAAAATTCTAAAAAAAACATTTCATGAACAAACTTTTGAACACTTCCTCAAATTTGTGGATAGTAACTAATGGAAACTAAAACCAAGGCACTCAATAAAAGTAACCGATGTTAGGGAAGGTGTTCACTTCTAAATATGCTGACCCAGGTAGCGCTGTCGTAGATTTGACATATCCATGTGTCTAATCCCAAATGCCTTAATATACTTATGTGCAACAATCAATATGATGACTAAGGACACAATGTTGAGATTGAATCTAATAGATTTATTGAGACACACACCTACAGTGCTTCCTAAAACGTTTTTTATAAAACTCAAACCAAACCACTGAATCACATGAATTAATCCACATAATAATATCTTGAAATAAGCCTCTTAAATTGCAACAACGTTGTGTACACAAGGTTGACATTTTTCATTTCAACTACACACAAAAACACAAAAGTGGCCGATGTTAAATTTGATAGTGAGAAAGGGCAAAACAAATGAAGTCACTACCAAACATGTAGATAGGAGCGGGGTAAATCTCTTTGACTAAGAGAGTTATGTACTAAATAAGTATTATTCAAACTTCTTATATCCCACTACTTCCAACTCTCTACGTTCGTTTGCTTAGTTTGTAAAAATCAATTGGTTTAAATAAATATTAGTTCCTCTTCGTTGACATGGCCTTATAAAGGCCACTTTTCACCACCTACCCTACACTTTACCTAACTTGGGGGCCACGTTGAAAATGTTATAGAATATAACATTATTTCGAGCTTAGTAGTTGTTGCCACGTGTAAACCATAGAGGTTGAAAGGTATAGAATATAACATTATTTGGAATTTAGTAATCATTACCACATGTCAGCCTCGGACAGGTTGAAAATATGGTAGAATATAACGTTATTGGAAATTAGTAAATTGTTGCCACATGTAAACCACGAAACATACTTTTTTACAGTAATCGTTGCTGCATGTAAACCATGATAATGTTTTTACAATAATAATAATCTATTTTTAAGGTCACGGCCAAGCGTCCTCGTCCAGTGATTTGACTGGTAAAGTCTACGAAGGTATACATACCCTACCCCCTTCTGGATTTGAACCTGTGACCTCTTAAGAAGAAACACATGTTCTTAACCATTAGACCCACAAATAATTTGTTGCATCATGATAATGTTGTTATTTTCATGTTTTTGTTTGTTTGTAAGGGTATTGTTTAAATGTATTATGTTTTGGTTTTTTCATTAGAATTTTGTTATATAAATTTGGTTTAAGTTTTAATTTTTTATTATTTAAATATTAAATAATATTTTTGAATGTATAAATAGATTCAATATGTTGAAAAATATTTAGAACATTTTAATTATATAAAGTTAATCATTCAAATCTACATATTTAACAATTTTTTTTATCGTATTTCAAACAAAATTAAACAAAAAAATATCTAAAAAAATAAAAAATAAATTATTTCCATAAATAATACTTACTAAATAAATTTATTAATAACTTAATTTTCAGCTTTTTAATCTTCAAATAAAATAAAGTGAATTTCAAAGAAAAATGTAAATATGACCTATTGTTACATGTCAATGTTAGTTAGCTTTGAGAAAACAATATTGAAGTCAACATGTAGAATAATTGTTTATTATTGGTTAATATTACTAAAAAATTATTTTTAGTTAAAATGATATGTGAATAACATCAGAGAGAACTTTTAAAGTTGAAATTTTCTATCAAAAGATCATTGAAGTTTATAAGATGAGTGATCTTTGTGAATATTAGTGAAGTTTATGAGACAAAAAATTGATTGAAATAAATTATTATTATTATTTATTTTAGTGTGGTGTTGAGGATAAAAGTACAATTTTAATAAATTAGCATATTTTAGAAGTTGAGGAAAGGACAAGCTGAAGTGAATGTGAGTAGTTATATTGTTTAAAAAAGGAGATATTTTTTTTTATAGTTTATAAGTAGCCAATTAATTTATTAATCATTAATAGATATTTGTTCATTGATTAATGGAGGTTTATGAGTAGCATATATTCATTTTGAAGTTATCGTGAAAGTAAAATAAGATCGCAAAGAAAAGGCCCATAAGGACATTCTAATTTATTCAAAGAAAAAAAAAAAAGATCCAGTCAGCTAAGATGCCCGTAGCCACCCATAAGTTTAACATAAATATGTAAGATGAACTCAATTATCAAACCAAATTATTCTGGTAAATTAATTGGAATGACTTGTTTATGCAAATTTTTAAATAATGAATAAAAAGTTATTTTATAGTATTGTCTAAATGTTATAAATGTTTAAACTTGGGTATGTTTTTGTAAAAATTCTATTATATAATTTTCAGCTCCATATAATTTTCATTTTTTAACATTTGCAGTAGCCTGAGATCAAAGTTATTTCTCTGTGTTAAATATGATTCAATTTTCAGTTTTCAACATATGCAGTGTGCTTGTATATACATAAAATGTAATTGTTATGTATATGTCCAAACACTCATTCCAACTCGTTTTGGAAAATCATTCAATATAGCTAAAGACAATCAAATGAATGAGACTGTATATGATTGTGTGCTTTACTATTCAAACTTTTTCTTTTATAAAACCTCCAATTTTTGGGACTGGGACTTGCTAGGGGAATTTTAAATAAGTCGTATGGAATGCGCTGAGAATCGAAGGGGGTTACTTGCGGTCAATTTGCAATTGATCTGTAAATTCCCTATTCATTATATTTGTTGTAGTTGGTTTTATAAGCATATCTCAATTGAAACACCAACAAGGTAAATTGACATGTATAGCGAAGAGGTGATTTTGGATAAAAGTTTTGAAAAAATGTAAATAGAATCCATAAAAAAAAAAACCATTTTACGCAACTCGATTGAACAAAAAGAGATATTATATTATATAAAATGAACTAATCCATGGCTAGAGGTCACTAAAGCACAAACTCCAACCAATACACAAATTGGGTATGCAGAAGATCACACCAGATTTTTGGCCTGTCTAGACATAGTTTCACTTAACTTTGCCCATTATTTTAATTGAGTCATACAATCATTGAAATTTTATTGAAGTATGCAAAGATCAAACTAGAATTCTGGCTTGTCTAGACATAGTTTTGCTTAATTTTGGGTCCATTATTTTAATTGAGTATACATTCACTAAATTGCCAAGTATACCTAAGAGGCGATTTTGGATAGAAGTTTTGAGAAAATGTAAATACATTCAAAGAAAAAATAATCCATTTTAAACAATTTGATTTAACAAAAAGAGATTATTACACTTCATAACTTCCATGTATGTGATTTACTCTTCATAACTTCCATGTATTTTTGAATACATCCGTTAACCTATTTACTTTTTAACATTTACCTAATCATATTAAGAAATTACTCTATCACCATATGATTGCCACATTTAAATGATTAACCTTTGGGATTACCTCAAATATCAGTGTATTTCATTCTCTACCCCTAATTTCCTCACTTATCCGAGAGTTTCATATTAGATGAGCGTTTTATTTTCTGTATAATGATGACTAGAAAAACGTTTGGACTGATGTAGCATCTCTTGTGCAATATATTCACAGTGGCGTGACTGGATTTTTGTAAGCCTAGTGGACACCCGTTTCTTCCCCAATAAACACATGTCTTATCTGTTTAACCCCTCAACGTGGTAGTGGATTGAAGTTAATGTTGATGGTGGGGAAGGCTTCAAGGGCATGCTCGTATGTGCAACAACCATGGAGATTTGAATGCGATTAGTGAAATAAAGTGGTTTTGTTTTTGTCAAGTTATTTATTGTATTTTACTGAGTTATTTGCTGTGTAATGTGGTAATGTGTTTGTAATATTGTTGTTGTTTTAGATGTGTAAAACATGTGTGAATGTTGGCCCTAGAAAATGGAGTAACTTATCTTCAAATTTTATTGCATAAAATTTGTCCCCATAGTCTCTTTCCTCATGGAAAGAGACCAAAAATACCACGGAAAGATCAAGGCCCTCATTGATGGCTTGAGAGAATCCTGTGTTCAAACTCATCTGAATACGAAGAAATGAAATCTGAAATCCGTATGTTTCTCATAAGATTAATCCATGATTATAACATTAGAAATCTCACCGTTGATATAAGTCAGGAAATTAATCGACGCTCGTCCTGCAAATGGGACTGACGGAGCACTTTGAGAGCCACGCATCGGCGCACTTCACATGGAAGAAGCCGCAACCCAAAGCAGTAACAGTGGCTGAAATCACGCGGCACCGGTCACCGATCCGGAATGGCTCGAGGCATACCGCGCACTCGCCCTTCCCGTCTTCGCACCTTGGATTTCGCTCTTTTCCTTCTTTCCGGCATTCGACGGCGGGCAACCACTAGAGGTAAGACTCCGAAAGGCCCTGCTGCTTGGGAAGCTTGTTGTTCTCCTCTAATGGCCGTTGTCATCGCCTTTCGTGCAGAGAAACATACCAGACGAGACAGAGATAGACGATCACCACCGTCCCCGTGGCCGTTGATATATACTAAAAGCAAAACAAGAGGGTGATCTGGTGGGAATTAGGATAAGTGCCAACAAATTTATCACTCACCTGCTATTCGTTGATGATGTGCTCCTATTTCGGATTGGTATTGTTCGGTAGTGGCAGACATTACATCATGTGATTCAAGTTTTCTGCAAATCATTAGGAATATAATGTAGCTCTCTAAAATCCAATTTTTTTAGGGATGGAATTAAGGACGATATCTTTGCACAGATCGAGACATTTTTTCCTTACAAGACTCAACCATTGGAGAAAGGTTTGAAGTATCTGGGCTTTTATCTTAAGCCAAACAACTACTGTAGTAAATATTGGAAGTGGCTCATCTAGTAGGTTGAAGGTAGGATACAAAACTGGTGTTTCAGATGGCTTACTATGGGAGGGAAATTGACTCTAATAAATTATGTATTATCCAACATACCTATGTATTGGTTCTCTTTAGCTTTAATACCAGTGTTAATTATAAATAGGATTAGAGGCAGGATTATCAACTTTCTATGGGAGGGAGCTGTGAAGAATGTGCATAAGATACACCTGCTTTCATGGGACAAAATTTCAAGAGCAAAATCTTTGGGCAGAAGGGGAATACAAAATATCTTTTGGTTTAACATTGCTTTAGTATTGAAGACTGTCTGAAGAGGATTAATGGGGAAAGGTTCATGGAGCGAGATTTTATTTGCAAAGTATTTAAAAACAAACCTCTCTTGGAATGGATAATAAGTTACGAAGGTTTTCCCTCATCTGGTTCCCTTATCTGGAGGAGTTTTACTAAAAATTATCCCTGGATTAGCTCTCTTTTGTTTTGGAAGGTGGGTAGGTGCTTATTGGTAAGAATAGGGGTTGATCCCTTCCTTGGGGGGAAGTGGTATACATGCTACGTGAGGGGCTCACTTTCTTTTTAGTTGGACAAGGATACAATTACCTATACCAACTTGAAAAACCTACAGGTTTTTGGTGGAGCCCTTCGAAGTGGCTCTCAGCAAAAAACTTGAACTTTTAGGGAAGATGGGCTTTAGAATGGAATGACTTGTGTCAATGTATGAGGAGAGCGGGAATCAGATTAAGGGATGATGAGGACATATTGGTTTGGACAGGGCACCCCTCAGGGACTGTCATTGCAAAAAAATGATATGATGTAATTGCATCCAAATCTTTACAAATTAATACAAAATGGTGGTTTAATTCAATATGGAAATGGAACCTGCCAATAAAACTGAAATGTTTCACTTGGCTAGTCCTGAACAATAGAATACTTACCTGGGAGGTATTACAACATAGAGGATGGAATAGGCCTAATATTTTTGTCTTATGTTATAGTGGAGAGGAGACTGTGGATCACATATTTATACATTATCAATATGTAAGGGATCTCTGGAGGAAGGTTTTAAATTTATTAAACATTCAGGAAAATTGGGAAACCACCTCATTGGAGCAATGCTTTGAAAAATGGGTTTGTGAAAATAAACAATTAAAGACTCTACCAATGTATGTGTGTTGGGCTACTTGGAGACACAGGAACAACTTGATATTTAATGGAAAAAATATTCCTCTCAACATGGTGGCTACATACTCAGTGGGTCTCTTTAAGAAATATCAAAAAAGGACAAAACCAATGATTACTAGAGCACTGACATGTGTCACAGAGACAGAACTATATGTAAAAGGATATTTTGATGGAGCTGCACAAAGGGGAATCTGTGGTGTTGGGTTCCTTTTATCCTTCAATACTCACAATCATATCAAATGATGGATTGCTAGATGGGAGGAAAAAAATACAAAAGCTGAAGTGATGGGCCTCTGGGCATTGATGCATTTTGCATTGACACATCATGTTGAATGCTTGCAGATTTATGGGGATTCACTCATGTTGATTAACTGGATAAATGATGAGAATACTCTACAATCCACTTTTCTTCAGTAATGGGGGAAAAGAATCGTGGAATGCAAGGAATGTTTTCAGATATTACACATCAACCATATCTACATAGAACAAATTGTGAAGAAGATGGTTTGTCAAAAAATATCTTCAAAGTCCTCTGGGTATGTTGTTTTTTGAGGAATAAAGAAACAATGTGGTCTTAGTTAAAGACTCTGTTTCTCTATTTTGACATGACACTTGTATGTTTTATTTGGTTGATTATCTATCAGGAACAAGTTTTCTTTTGTAGGTATATCTTGAAGGAACTGTGTAAGTTTATGTCACTCAACTGTGGTTTGAGTGATGGGATCTGTTAGCACTCCAGGAAACTCTCCTAGGTTGTATATCAGAGATGCCTGGTAACTTAATCTGTTTGGTAACTATTTTCTCAATAATGGGTGTGGGTTTGGATCAAGATGAATATCTTAATCACTGGTTTGTATCTTCAATACACTCTAGCTATATTCATGCAATACAAGGCCTTCAAGAGCTATTATCAGATAGGTTTGTAAATCAAATGGATAAGAAAACTAATCAGTTAACCAGAACACACATAGGAAATATATATGATGAGTCAAAAAACTAGCCAAAGATGCTTATGATTCTTGCTTAA
>ML823552.1:62315-75139 GCA_009831015.1 Picea engelmannii
ATATATATATATATATATATATATATATATATATATAAAAATATACTAAGAAGAAAAAGAAAAATTGCTACATTATTAGAAATATTCTGATTGCAGCCAACAATCTGCTTAAAAAGAAAAAGGAAGATTGCTACATTGTTACAGATAGTTTGATTCCAACACCGATGTAGTAACTTTATGAAATGCTAAATCAATATAATAATCAATGTTAAAGTCGAGGTGAAAAGAGGGCATTAAAAGTATTGAAAGATTGTTGATTTCTTTTGATATTGAAAGTACCAGGGGAAACAAACACATTACCATCGCCAGCTGAAAATCAGACCACTCATTATTAGCAACGCCTCTTTTGCAAAATTTTGGTAATTATTCCACTGTACTTATCGTCAAATTATTTCAAAATACTTTACCACGTTTATAATCTTTTGTATATAAAAATATTATATTTTATATTCTAGGTTTTTGGAATGTTTTTTTTTAATGCTAATAGTGGAAGATTAGGAAAACATATCATATAAAGATGCTATTCCTATAAGGTTTATGAAAATCGGATTCTTTTAGGAAAACATATCATATAAAGATGCTATTCCTATAAGGTTTATGAAAATCGGATTCTTTTAAAAGCATTATCATGATATAATTTATAAAAATTATAGTATTAAGAAATAATTAAAAACCTAAAGTTAACATACCACAAAGATAATATTAATTTCAAATTTGAAAAGCAAAAATATTTTCTTACTATTTAAGAATAAAATTATTATTAGTAGATTAAAGTAAAATTGGAAATGGAATAAAATTATAAATTATAAGTTTTTAATAAAAATATGTTATATTTAAAGAATATTATTTTATTATTAAAATAAAAGAAAAAAAAGAAAAATAAAACTTGATATTTTAAAAAAGTAAAAATTAAATAGAAAATTAAAGAAAATATATCATTTCTTTAAAAATATATGTAATATTAAAATAGTAAAAGATCAAAACATATACTTTACTATTTTATATCATAAATTATAAGTTATCAAATATTGAAATAGTAAAGGATCAAAACATATATTTTATATTATATATCATAAATTATTATTAGTATATTTTATATTTTATATTATATATCATAAATTATTATTAGTAGATTAAAGTAAAATTGAAAATGGAATAAAATTATAAATTATAAGTTTCTAATAAAAATATGTTATATTTAAAGAATATTATTGTATTATTAAAATAAAAGAAAAAAGAAAAATTGAATAATTTAAAAAGTAAAATAGTAAAGGATCAAAACATATATTTTATATTTTATATTATATATCATAAATTATTATTAGTATATTTTATATTTTATATTATATATCATAAATTATTATTAGTAGATTAAAGTAAAATTGAAAATGGAATAAAATTATAAATTATAAGTTTCTAATAAAAATATGTTATATTTAAAGAATATTATTGTATTATTAAAATAAAAGAAAAAAGAAAAATTGAATAAACCCTGATATTTTTAAAAAGTAAAAGTAAAATAAAAAATTAAATAAAATCTCTCATTTCTTTAAAAATATATATATATATATAATATTAAAATAGTAAAGGATCAAAAAAAATAATATATATATATATATATATATATATAATTGAAATTCTTTATCTATATTTCAAAGTATATAATATTAATTAAAATTAAAATAAAATAAAATAAAATTAGAAAAATTTTAATTATTTTTTTCAATCACAATATTAAATCAAATTAAATATTTTCTAATAATAAAAAAAAAAATTTAATCCAATACAACAATCATCATCATTCCTAATTAAATAAGTCAATAATATCTTTTTAACTCAACTAGAAAAACCATCTACTCTACTTTCATATATGTAATTTGTGTACATCCACTAAATATCTTTATTGGCATCAATTCAATAATGTATATGATTTGTTAGGGTAGGTGTGACATACACCTTGTTGAGTGAAGAATAATTGTTGTGGTGAGAAAAAAATAATGTATTGTTATAGTAGCTAGACTATTGGCATGGAGCACTCGTGAGGAATAATCTGCTAGTGGTTTCCAATATGAAAAAACCATAAATATTAAATGGTTTATGGTTTTAATGTGCCTGTACATTGAGTGCTACCTAGTGGAGGAAATGAAACAGAGTATATTCTAACTTTTAATTTATTGTTATGCTATTGAATCTTCTCTAGGATTATGCCACTACTAAACACTCTTGTTGTGAGCATGGAGACTTTGTATTGTAACACTCTTGTTGAGAGCGACTTGTAACCTCTTAGTTGTAGAATTACATTAAGTGTTCTTTAGAGTGTGGGGTTTATATCATTATTTTTTTTTCTCCATGATATCATGAAGTAAATGGAATGTTGTTCATTTCACGTGATTACAATTGTTAAGTTTGTTTTTAGTTTCTTCACATTCTTCTCTCAAATATTCGTTGAGGAAGTATATTTCACAGGTCTACTTCCTTTCATTTGGTATTAGAGTCTTATCACCTATATTCCAAGCTGTTATGGACATGGTTTTTTCATCTAATTTTTGTTTGAGTGGGCTCTTGAGCATAAGGAAATATTGTTGTAGGGAAATGGCGAGCACATCCATATTAGAAATGGAGAGGTTTAATAGAACTAACTTACATCTATATGGAAGCTCAATATGGAAGATCTTCTCATAGATCAATATTTATGGGTTGCAATATCTGGACCCACACCCATCGATATGATAGATGAAGTGTGTGTAATGTTGGAGAGAAAGGAAAGAAGCCTTAGCAAGCTCTCTTTGCTTGATTTGCTATTATCGAATGTTTTTGAAATAAAATATACAACATCTATCTAGAAGAAGTTAAGGGATTTGTATCAGGCTAAATCTAAAGTTATTAAACTTCTATGGAAAAAGTTGTTTTCCTTGAGAACAAGTGATGGTGATTATGTATTTGAGCTTCTAAATTCATTTAATACTATTATGACTCAGTTAATCTCAATTAGAGTGAATATGGATGAAGAGAATCGTTGTGTATGACCGTTTTGAGCTCCTTTCTAGATTCATGGGACAACCTAGTAATGACTAGTGGAATCACTGTGAAGGCATTGGTGCTTGATGAGGTTGTCATTTATTTACCCTTAGAGGAGGTGAGGTGGAAAGCTTCTAAATCCACTAAAAAGGCCTTGGTTGTTTGTG
The DNA here is from genome assembly GCA_009831015.1 of Picea engelmannii. NCBI lineage: Eukaryota > Viridiplantae > Streptophyta > Pinopsida > Pinales > Pinaceae > Picea > Picea engelmannii. Next base: position 65,501 of record ML823552.1, read on the forward strand.
GAATAATGAAGGAGAAAGGAAAGAAGAGAGGAAAGGGTAGATCCAAATCCCATGGGAGACATAAATTTCTTGGAAAGTCAAAGAAAAAATGTGGAAACTATGTCAAGGCTAACCATTTCAAAGAGACTATAAGGAAGAGAAGAAGAATAATAAGAAGAAAATGAATCATTCTAAAATCTTCTCAAGAAGATGGTGGAAATGTCATTCTTGTAGTTTTGGCAATCTAAATTTTTTTTGTTGTTTTTTAAGTGCCTTATCCTATGAAATTGGTGTAATTGGAATCCATGTAAATATATTTATTTATTGTCTCTCAACCTATACAATCATTTGTTGTCAGGCATGTTGAATGTGCGTGCCGAAATTTATTAATTAAAACTAGAGAGTAGAGTAATATGAATACATTTGGACTCTATTATATAGAGTGCATAGGTTGTTATAAGATCTAACTTATTCCAAATATAAATGGAGAGGTTGATAGAATATCTCAGCCACACACCAAACAAGGATCTCACAAATCCAACTCTCAAACAACCTCCTAAGAATAAGATCACACAACTCAGGTAGAGATTGAATCTACTTCTCAATACATGAATCTACTTTTCAATACATTAGAAATCATATTAGATAAGTAGGAATTATATATTCCAACACTCTCCCTTACTTCTTAATACATTAACAAGCATATTAGATAAGTAGGAATTATATATTCCAACACTCTCCCTTACTGACTACTTATCTAAATATCTATGTGGTCATATCTTCATCACTGTGAAAGCTTCAATCTTTTGAACTTTCTTATGATTCCTCTTGTACCTGCATCTGATTATTGACGTCCATATAAAAAGAAATCCATCTACCGTAATGCATGGGTCATCATCAGTTGTAACCTCCAGTTCTCTAGAATCCTTTTCAACTACATGGTTCATCAATGTTAAACTCTCCCTTAAACATAGTTCCTTACATCACATTATGAGATAAATCCCCCCCTTAATGGAAGATTCAATTTCTCTGACTCAACAACATCCTCTATCTATGCTGAGAGAGATAAGAATAGAAGGGATTACAACAAAATGAAAATCTCAAATTTGAAATTCAATATATATTTTCGAATTTGTGATTTATACATTTTCACTAAAATGTAGTCCATGATTTCGAAAGGAGCTATTGTATGTAGATTTTTACAAACAATTATAATTCTAATAAATATTTTTGATAAAAATTGTGTTAAATTTTCCTTTTATTATTGTTGCTGCTTTGTTGATGAGAGGTAAAGTGTACACTCCAAAATTTGAAACATTTGTAGAATCCAACATAGTATATATCCAAAAGATTTCTCACAATAAAGAAGTTTATTTATTTTTGTTGTATTTGACAATTAAAATGTTTCATGAGAAGCAATTTGGTCATCACATTTTAACTCTGAATTTTTTTTATATATAAAACATACAAGAATGACTTTATGAACAACCTCACAATGCAACATATATCATCTAAATCCAACAAATAAGAAGAAAGAATGTAGTAATTTCAAACAGGAAATCACATGGATAAGAAGACGTCATGAACAATTTCACAATCCAACATATATAAAACATACAATAATGATTTTGTGAACAACCTCACAATGCAACATATATCATCTAAATCCAACAAATAAGAAGAAAGAATGTAGTAATTTCAAACAGAAAATTACATGGATAAGAAGGTGTCATGAACAACTTCACAATCCACCATATATAAAACATACAATAATGATTTTGTGAACAACCTCACAATGCAACATATATCATCTAAATCCAACATATAAGAAGAAAGAATGTAGTAATTTCGAACAGGAAATCACATGGATAAGAAAGTGTCATGAACAACTTCACAATCCAAAATATATGATCAAACATAAATGGATATTAAATAGATAGAAAGAAAGGATGCAATAACTTTAACAAATATTTTTGCATATATTAAAATTTGGACAGATAATAAGAAAGAATAAAAATAAATTAAATGTGTGATAATTATATATCATTTTAAGTTAAAATTTCACTATAATTCAAATATTATATATTAAATGTTTTTTTTTTTTTTTTCTTTTTCTGTAAATCAATACAAACTCTTAATAAAAATTAAAAAAAAAAGATTATATCATTAAATTATTAAAAATTATATTAATTTTAAAAGCTGAAAAAAAATACTTTACAACGCTTATTGCCGTTTTTAATATATAAATATTAGATTTTCAGATTTTTTTGGTATAGTTTTTCATAATGCAAGATTAAAATAAATCATGATATAAAGATGTTGTTCCTAGAAGATTTAAGATTAGATTTTTTTAAAAACAACATAATGTGAAAATTTAAAAAATTAAAGTTGACCTTATTATAAAAATAAAATAGAAAACTGAATAAAATCTGAAATTTCTTGTAAAGAGAACTTTATGAATATTAATTTAAAATTATTATTATTAAAATAAAAATAAAATGAAGTTAATATTAATTTAAAATTATCATTATTAAAATAAAATGAAAAACTGAATAAAATCTGAAATGTTTTGTAAAAAAATATTAACTTTAGATTACATAAATCTAATATCTTTTATTATTATTTGAAGAATATAATTATTATATTAAAATAAAAGTAAAATTGAATAGAAAATTAAATAAAATCTGATATCTTTTTAAAATATATATAATACTATTAAAAATAATTTTTCTAAAATATTTTTTTTTATAAATTTTACAATATTTTCAATAACAATGATTTACATAACTTAAAAAACAAATTTTATATATATATATATATATATATATATATATTGAAAAAATTAGACTCTTTCAAAAAAATCAATTGTGTTCTATCCACAATATATCTTTGATCTCTCTCATAACAATGAGAGATCTAACCTATCCATAGGAGAGATTCCTCTACGACAAAATTACCATACCTTGACATCATGTTCAACATTACACATACAACTCACATACACAAATAACAGAATTATTTGTTGCAACATTACACATGTACAATAGCATATACCCTTCTCAACCTTGATTGGCATGAAATAAAGCTAATCTACAAACATATCTAATGTAATTTCCTCAAGATAAAATCATGAAATAACATATATATCATACACATTGGAGGGGGAAGAGAACATAGATATGTACATTAAAATAAAAGAAAGTACAACACTATATGTTTCCTTGAGACCATTGAAGTACCTTTCAACTCCAATTTATTAGAATTTGTTTGTTTGTAACTCTTATTTTTTCTCCATCAACATGAGGACACTTAAAATCTAGAATATCTCTCTATTTCACAGTATAAGGACTCTCAAACTCTAGATCCCTAATTTGACCTCTTCTTATAGGAATTTAGAAGATCTTCGAGATAGGCTTTATGGATGTGAATTAGGTAGGTACAAGTCATGGATAGTCTTGATGGCATGTGAACTAAGCGATTACAAGTTATGTTGAATTTCCATGCTCAATTTTGAGCTTAAATTCCAACCTATTATGAGATTTTTTTTTTTATCTATTACGATCTATTTGCTCAAGTTCCTTGCTCGATTATGAATTTTTTCCAACTTACTATGAACTTTCTTCTCAATTATGAAATAATTATTATTCTATAATTATGAAGTTGTGACAAAATAATTACTTCCTTGTGAAATACTTATGAGATTTTTACTGAATTATGTAATTTCAACCTTGAATAACATTTAATAACATTCTTGTAATGCCTATGGTATCAAATACAAGTATAACGATAGGATAACTATACCCATATGAGGCAATGTGTAGTTGTTCAAGGAATCATTCTTGGATGTAGATCGCTAGAAGATTCTTTTAGGACCTAATGTTCATGTTTTATCCCTTGGCCATGTCTAAGGCCTTGAGACCAATAACTAGTGTTCAAAATTGCTAATGGTACATATATACCTAGTTAGAGGCAAATGACATCCTTGATAGGTCATTTGTGTTAGTTCAAAGTGTCATTCTTGGCCCCATAAGACTATAATCTTCCTTTAGGGATGAACTCTTGTTTTTCTTACACTTACCATATCTAAGTTCCAGAGACTCGTACTCAATTTTCAAAAACTCTTATGCTAACTACCTCATCCAGAGACCAAGGATACCCTTGAAAGATCCTTTGTGGGGGTGAATATGTCGTTGATGTCCCTGGATGCTTAGAAGCTTCCTTTATGACCTAATACTTGAGTTTCATCTCTCAATCATTTCCAAATATCCAAAACCCATACCCAATGCTGAAAATCTCCTAATGATCCCCATATCCCCACTTGAAGGCTACAAATCCCCCTGAGAGGTCATTTATGGTTGTTTGAGGTGTCATTAATGACTCTTGATCCTTAGAAGTTACCTAATACCTTGAGAGGTCAAATTTGGTGGTTTGAGGCCTCATATTTGGAACTAAATCCCTAGAATATTTATATTTTAATTAAGTCTTTGGTTCCCCCCTTCATCCATATTAAGTCCTTGATACCCATACCTAATGATCAAAACCTTGTGAGGAATTTTACGATATTTCTCATAATCCAAGGATATCCTTCATACATAATGTGAGGTGCTTCGAGGCATTGTTCATGGATCTAGATGCCTCTAACCTCAAATATTTATTTAGTACATAAGACACAGCCTTCTTCCATACTTCATTTCCAAGGCACGAGGACAAATACCTACTACTCAAAACAACCTAGTGGCACCAACATCCATAATCATAGACCAATGATACCCTCATGATCTCTTGTGTGGTTGTTTGAGGAATCATTCTTGACCCTAGATGGCTATAAGCTTCCTTTAGAGCTTAACATTCATGTTTCCTTTCCTGGCCATGTCCAATTTCCTAAGACCCATCCCTAGCGCTTAAAAAATCTAGTGGTACACCTATATACTTAGTTGTAGGCAAATGATACCCTCAATAGATCATTTGTGGTATTTCAAAGTGTCATTCTTGGATCCAAAATCCTATAAGATTCCTTTAGAGCCTAACTCTTAGGTTTGTTCCCATGACAATATCCAATTTCCAAAGTCTCATACTCAATGTTCAAAAGATCATAATGTGTATTATCCCCATCTAGAGACAAAGGATACCCTTGAAAGGTCCTTTGTGGTGGGTCAACATGTTGTAGATGGTATTAGATAACTAGAAGCTTCCTTTGGAACCTTAGGCTTAGGCTTCCTCTATTGATCATGTCCAAGGATCCAAAACCCATACTCAGTGTTCAAAATATCCTAACGATGTGCATATCCCCAAGTGAAGGCCAAAGATGCCCTCAATAGGTCATGTATGGTCATTTGAGGTGGCATTCATGACCCTTGATCCTTATAGGCTACCTAATAGCTCAAGAGGTCAAGTGTGGTGGTTTGAGGCATCTTAGTTGGCCCTAAATACCTAGAATATTTGTACTTTAACTAAGGCTTGGGTTCCCCCCCTCAACCATATCAAGGCATTGAGACCCATGCCTAATGATCAAAACCTTATGAGGGAACTAAATAAGATCGCCTTACCATTTTATGGCCATAGGTTACAACTTTTTATCACCTTAACAATTTTTAGAATAAGTTATATAGTGCACTAGTACAGAGTGAGAACTACAATCTAAAAAAAATAAAATTGTTTGATTATGTTAAGATCTAGGTACCACACACTAACACAAGGCCATGTAAATTCAAGGATATAATGACTTTCATAATTTAAAAAAAAAATAGTTATAATTTTTGAAAAAGTAGCCCTTCACAAGAACAATGTGTTCTCTACAAATTTTTAAAAGGAAATTTCATCATTTACATATTCAACAACTCCACTAATGAGAACATGTGCACTGTGTTTTGCATGAAAAATAACATACTACTATTAGAAAAACTCAAATTTCACATAGACGTATACTAAGTCTATAAATAAAAATTATATATTTGAAAAGCTAATTCAATTTCCTACATTTCATTTTTTTACACCATATTCAAATTAATTGTACTAGTACTTCTAATCATCCCTCTAAGTTACAAATTACTAATTTTCCATGTTTGCATTGTGTATATTAACTTGTACCCGCCCGAAAGTCTCTATTCTCTATGCTTCATGTTGCCTCTCTTACTTTTTCCATCTTTTCTAGTTCCCTTTATCCACCATTTACCTTGTCCCAAGATGCTTCATTTATTTTAATAAATTATGCTATTGTTAGGGCTTCTTATCCATTATTTTTTCTTTGAAATGATGTTTATGGTTTAATACTTTATTTTGTGAGACCTTATTTCATAATTTCACAAGTACATCGTGTGACTTCTCTCCTTTTTTATCAAAACTTAAAACACATCTACCATGTTAACAATTTGTATTATTTTTAATTTTTTTTTTCTTCTTCCTTGAGATAGACCATCAAGTTTAGAGATTTTTTTGTGTTTCTCTTGTTCTTCTCAAATGGAATTAGCAATGATTTATCATGTTCTTCTTGATGTCAATGCTCAAAGATCCTTTAACAAAATCTTATTTTTTCTTTGATTTGCGAAAACATAGAATATCTGATTAAGCAATAGTTGAAGTTTTTTTAGGCCCCAACCGCCTAAAGCCTTTGGCCAACCCAACCTTTCCCACCTTACCCATGGAAGGGTTTGTTGCTCCTGAGAACCAGCCCATATGAATTTATAGCAGAGTTGTCGAGTCTTTTCCAATACTCCCTTCAGAATCCATGCTAGAGACACCCAATAAACAAGTATGGCTTCTAAAACAAATTTTCTTAAGACTAACCTGTCAGTTCGAGATAGCCATTGAAAGCTCCATCCTTTCAATCCTTTTTTCCATCTTGGCTATCAACCAGTCCCAGTATGCTTTCCTGTAGCAATTGGGTTTTAGGGAAAAACCAAGATATTTTATACCATTGTCTAAGAAGAAAACTCAGAATCGAATGAAATATTTATAAGCTACCACCTCTGCTTCCATCAAACCCGAGGTTGTAAGATTAGATTTTCCTTAGTTTATTTGCATGCCTGTAGCATTCTTAAAAATTGACAGGGTTTCGACAAGTTTCTTTGCATCCCCGGGATCCCCACTATAGAATATTAGCACATCATCCACAAAGATATATGAGTGAAATGGAGGTTTGGCGAAACTTTAATTCCATGGAAATCCCCATTCCTACTTGTATGCTCAAGTGCTCTGCTGAGACTTTCCACCACCAACAAGAACAAGAGCGGAAAGGTGGCCAGCCTTGTCTTAGCCCCCCTTTCAGATATGAAAAAGGGAGAAGCCTCCCCATTGATTAAAACCAAGAAAGATATCGAGGAGATGCAGGCCATAATCCATTGAATAAAGGGGACTTTGAAACCCAAGTGAGTCAGAAGAAGTTGCAAATATGACCAATTTACTCAATTATAGGCTTTTTGAGAGATCGATTTTCAAGACAACCCCTTTTTATTTATTGATCTTTAAAGAACGCGGTCCTTCCTGAGCCACCCCAATTGTCTCATGAATTTTTCGACCCTCCAGAAAACCAAATTTCTCCTTTGACATTGTTTCCAAGAGAACAATCCTTAATCTTCTTACAAATGTCTTTGCCACCACCTTGTACAACACATTACATAGGGAGATTGGCCTAGAATCATCGAAGGAGTGAGGGTCATATGTTTTCGAAATGAGGGAGATGAAGGTTGAGTTGATGGGGGGTGAATGTGGCCTAAAACCCGTGATTCCTCCATGACAACTAATAGGTCTTTACCAATAAGATCAAAGAATTCTAAGTAGAACTCCACCGTCCAACCGTCCAGACTTGGATTTTTGTCTTTTTGAAAGCCATGAAGCACCTCCTTTAATTCATCTTTTGTAAATACTGCAAATATATCTATGTTTCCCTCCTCGTGAACAAATCTAGGAAAGAAAATTTCCAGCCTCATTATATCTAAAATGTTTACCCTGTCCTCATCTTTATACAAGTTTTGAAAATGGGTCTTCCCTAGCTGGGCAAGGCCCTCGAAAGAGGAAACCTCTCTCCCCACATGATCTCTTAGATGACATATTGTATTAGCCGATTGTCTTCCTTTCACATAGGCTTCAAAGAATTTTGTGATTTCGTCTCCACTGGATAGCCAAGTCGCCCTAATTTTTAACCTCCACGTGGATTCCCTCTCAGACAATAAATTTCGATATCTGATCTCCATTTCTTTTAGATTTTCTTTCGCTTCTTCTCTAAGAACACCACCATTGGTTTATAGGTGGATGTGTTCGAGCTTCTATTCCAAGCTTTTCAAATCCTCTTCATCTTTTACTCACTTTGCCTGAGCCCATTTAGAAACAACCTTTTTGACCTTCTTAAGATTTTCTACAAAATGAATGGACATTGGCTTATCTTCTTGATCCCTAAAGGGAATCCAAGTCTCCTTAACAAGATATTTAAAATCATCATCTGGGAGCCATGAGGAGTTGAATTTGAAAGGGATGCCTATTTGTTTTTGTCCACCAGCAATCTCCAACCAAAAATAGTGATCAGATTCCCCCCCACAGCCAATCCCTTGATAAAATTGAAGAGGAAACTCCAAAAGATTTCCGAATATCAGAAATCCATCTATTCATTTTGCCACACAATCGACTCCCCATCTCTTATTCCTCCAAGTTGGGAGAATTTTGATTGGTTCAATGTCCACAAGCTTATTATCCATTAGTTGGTGTAAGAAGAAATTGGCCCGAGGATCTGGCCAAGAATTTGGTCCCCAAACCTCAGCCAACCCCAGAGTAAAATTCATTCCCCACCTATTATGAGATTATCCACTTTCAAGAGGGATCTCTTAAATAGAGATTCCCAAAAGGGAACCTGATCCAGATATGGCCCATAAACGTTCAAGATCATGAATACTATTTCCAATGCTTCTACAAGAATATCATCTCTAGGGCTTAGAAATTGAGAACCTTGAAAGTTTGTGAGTTCCATCCTATCACCAAACCAGCCAACCGGCCTTTTGTGTCTATCCCTATAAACTTCCAATGGGGGAAAAGAGATTCCAAAAGATAGACCATTGTTGATTCTTCTCCAAGTGATTCTTGGAGTAAGATGATAAAAGGTTGGTTTGTGACAACCAACCTCTTTAGGGAAGATTTCGATGAGGGGATTTCCAAACCCATACAATTGAAGGATAAGATCTTCATGTAGGCTGATGCAGGAGCATCCGCAATTCATCATATGAACCAACGCGTGGATAAGAGACTATACAGCTGGACAAGCCAGCAAACCCCAAAATTTTGAATTCTATCTTGGTATTGTTGCACCGCCGTTTAAATCAAGGGCATTCAAAGCCGGGCGCATTTGTATTATGTTATAGATAGGAAGGCATTTAATACAATTAAGGCTGGTAGATAGAAATTAGCTGTAGATTAGACAGTTTACCTTTTGAGAGGGAAAACGGAGTATAGACACCCTCGCTTGTATCATTGTAAGGGGAAGTCTCATTCATACAGGAGCAAGGGGAGAGCAGAGCAGAGAGCCTGTGAAGAAAAAAACTCCATGTACAGATATTGAATTAATGGGAAGAGCTTTGATTCAATTCCATGGATGTGTTTGATCTCTGTGTGTTGCTGATATTGTGCTTATGCATGTTTACTTCCTTTTATGCTTATCTTTTATATGTTGCTTATGTG
>ML823553.1:30995-70818 GCA_009831015.1 Picea engelmannii
GATTTCCACCTACTCTTGGCATCTCACCAAGAGTCACTCTCTTGGCATCTCACCAAGAGTCTTCCCCTCTTGGTATCTCACCAAGAGTCATCAACTTGGCCTCTCGCCAAGTCACTTCCACCTGAAGTGGATCCAGAATCTGATCTGCCCGTCTCAGAAGCTAAGTGAGGCTCAAGCCTCCGTGGTGCTCTGCTGCTCCTCCTCATCAACCTCTGATGCTCTGAAGCTGTAGCACCAACTCTTTGTCTGCTTGACTGCTCTGAAATTGTAGCTATCCTGGGTGGACCAGTCACCCACTCTGAAGATGTCCAGGGACACTGAGTCTGCTCTCCCTTTGAATCACTGCTGTGAGTTAGTCGGTCCTCATCAACTCCGTCTCCCCATCTAATGCTGGATGGTGTAACAACAGACGAAGTAGTCACGAAGGCACACTCTCTCGCAAACTTCTCCTCGAACTTTAACTCCTTTGCTGTCACTGTTGACCCACCCTGCTGCTTCTTCTTCTTCTTGAGACATTGTCCTGCATAGTGACCCATCTCTCCACAAGCAAAGCATCTCACTGTTCTCATGTCTCTCTTCTGCCCATTGCTGCTGCTCTCTCCTCCTCATGGTGGGGCCCCAAACTTGGGACCCTGCCAACCTCCATGGCCGGTCTTCTTCTTGCCCTTTGTCCAAAGAGCAAGGTCCTCAACACCCAAAACTGATTGTTGCTGCTGCTGTCCAGAAGCCTCGACTACAAGCCTAATCTCCTCCTGGATGAAGTCATCCCACATCCTCTCCCATGTAGGCATAACCTCCCTGGCAACAATGCCGCGTACGAATGGACCCCATGGTTTGGTAAAGCTGTTCAACGATGTCCTCACCATAGAGTTGGGATCCACCACCTCTCCGATGGCTCCAAGCTCGTCTTTGATCTGGGTGTATCTACCAAGGAATGAAGTAACCGACTCATCCTCGAGCATGCGAATGCCCCTCAGTCAATCATGAAGAACCAACTTCCGGTTCTTATTAGAGCTCTCGTACAACTTGCATAGAGATGTCCACATCTCCCATGCATAAGTCTTCCCAGTCAAGTGGGGAATAATGTGATCTCTCACAACATCACAAATGGTCCTTTTTGCCTTGTTTTTCCTCCTCCTAAAATCTGCCAACAAGACTAGGGCAGTGACAGGAAGAACGGGAACAACCCGTCTCAACTATATCCCATAGTTCGAGGTCCTCTAAGACAAAGACGATCCTCGCCTTCCAAGGCGACCAATTGCTAGCCTCGGCTAGCCTGTCCTCAACACGCATCTGAGATACTGACATGTCTGTCAAACTGCGCTCACTCTAATGCTCCAAATGCAAAGGAACACTGCTTCACTTCTGTCAACACAGGTGTGAAAAGAGGCAAGCGAAACCTCGACCTCACTCCTAGCAAGTAGGTGTGAAAAGTGGTCGTACACTACAGTCTCACTCCTGTCCATGCAGGTGTGAAAAGAGGCTGTCCACAAGTGTCAAAAATCAGCCCAACAAATCTGCCCACAACTGTCCACAAACACTGTCAACTAGCTATCCAAAATCTGCCCTGAGCTGTCCAACTGGCACTGAATGCGAGGTACCTTCAGATCTGAAGTTTACCCACTGTTTTGGACTGAAAATTTGCTGTCCAAAACGGCCAACAAATCTGATATAAAATCTCACAAAACTGTCCACACAATTGTTCCAAAATTAGCAAGTCTAAGCCACCGTTGGCTCTGATACCATGTAGATTTTCTGAGGTCCTATGAGGCTGCCACCTAAGGTCTGTCCTTGATCTTAGTATGGCTCTAAGTTTCAACTGTGTGGCTGTCTTCTCTTGCTGTTTTAGGACAACAAACAATCACCAAACTTTCTGCTCAATATTTAATGGTTAAGTGCTCTTTTAAGGTGCCCTTGCAAGTGTTTTTTTTACTCAATGTTAGCACATGCAAATTGCAATATACATTAAAACAAATAACACTACCTCTAGATTTTTAACTTTAAAATGCTGATCTACATTTCTAAACATGCATAAATTTGACAGGTATTTTTGGTTAACATGACCCTGGGGAAAACCAGTTTGAGATATATGTCTATAAATGAGGAGAATAGATGGTGGAATATGACAAGTACAAAATATAGATGAACTTGTTACAATAGCAGCTTGTCTCAAGCTGAAATACAAGTCCAAACTCAGCTGGTGTGCCCTAGCATGGTGCGCCCCTCATAAATGCTACCAAATCCACCATAACTGCTCCAGATGCAAGCTGTGAGTTCAGAATGGAAAATCCCCCCACATGAATGAAGCTCTGTTGTGTGGCCTCCCTCTGCAATTGATCCCACTGCAATCTGACAGGTGTAAGACCTCCCCACTACTGATGCGCCCTCCTCAACAAGTGCGCCCTCCACAGTAATGAATGCTCCTCGGTAAATAAACAAAGCTTTGTGCTAGATCCCTCCCTCCATGAAAGCATGTGCCCAAGCTATCCTCACCCAATGCAGCTATTCTCATCCTCTTGCCCTTCTCCAAGCTCCTTTGGTGAACGTACAAATGAATGAGCTCTCCTTTGCCCCTTGCGCTCTCCTTTAGGAAGCATAAGGAAACCTAAAAGATGGATGGATGAGATCATCTCATCTCATCCCTAATCAATGGTTGAGATCATCTCACATATATCTCAACTCAAAACCCACTTCACTTAAGTTTCCATAGTTTCCACTTTATGTCTATTAATTCACCCACTTTGTGAATTAATTGTCACTTTAGGCTAAAATGACCAAAGTTCACTTTTGACTTAAATCTCCTAAGTCAAAGTGAAATTAGACACAAAGTACATAGTACAAGGGTAATAGTCTCCCCCTTTGTGCTTAGAGACTCATAAGCACCTGGGGACGACTTTCCAAGGTACCCAAATCTCAACAAGTTGGAGATACTTTGCCCAGTTTTTGAGTAATGCTAAATCTGCTATTAATGATTGTCAAGACTCTTTTAGTACTAACCTCTGTCACCCAAAATATTCAATTACATAGCTTTATCCTTATAAACACACAAATTATGAATTCAATTTTCTTGTCTTTTATGTGGCATTATTTCTGGCATAGATTTAAAGATGATCTGAGGTCATATTTGTGTCAGCTGAAACAGGCAAATGGGCACACGTTTCCAGAATGGTATGGTTTTTGGAAATGAGCACTTTTCAGGAATCAGGGAAACAACCCATATATATATATATATATATATTAGCCATATTAGCATTTAAGTCATTAGACTCCGGAAAGTTAGGCAAAGCCCATCATTAGACTCCAGCAGTTCCACTGGAGGGTTTTGTGGCAGTACCAGAAAAACTTCTTTTACCAAATCACATTTTTTTGTTAAATTTTGAAGAAAAAAATGTGAACAGAGACCATACAGTATGGAGGGACGGAAGGTACAAAAATCACATATTAAGTGGTGTCCTTTTGCATTAGAAATCCTGTTGTTTACATTTTTTTTTCAGGTTTTACACATCGTGGGGCCCATCCACAATAAAGCATAAAAAGGCCAAGGAAAGATAGAAGAATTTAGCCTTTGCATATAAGGGGAAATGTAGGAAACATCTGTAAAAATTCAAATGTATTCTAGCCATCTCTGCACCCTTTCTGTACCAGAAATGTTTCCTGCCTCAAAATGGCTGTTTATTATTATATAAATTTTTTGCTAGTCAGAGCCTGATGTTTAATATAAATCTCAACACTGTTCAAACTTCATTGTTTGACTCAACAACACATTATGATACTATTACGCACAGGTACCACAGTCTATAGGATTGTACATTGCCACCCACTTGTTGTAATACATTTTGCTACTGATTGTGCCTTTCTTTGTCATGGCGAATCAGCGATTTTGATTATCTTGATTGTTGGAAACATATTGGATTTTATTTTTTATTTTTTTGTCATATGGTGGTTAGGACCTGGAAAACAACTAAATATCATGTGCAACCTCTTATTGTAATTGCTAATTATTTATACAACAGATAGTTTAGAGTCAAAGTATATGATTACTCTGTTGACAGAATTTGTCAGTAATTATGCTGAGAATATGATGAAATGGCCATCATTGAAAAAAGAGACTAAAGGTACATAATGAGTTGTTAGTGTTGTGTTCTAAATCTCGTAGATTTTCCCAGACCCAGTCACAAATCAAGTTTATGCAGTCCTAATAATACCATGGAAAACAAAATAAATAATGTCCATGCATATATGGGGATTCAATAAAAAGAAGAATATAATGCAAGACGACACACGTAAGGCCAATGCATAAACAACAATTTTTTTTCTGTTAAAATGAAAATGTCACTTATATCCAGATTCCGTAGCTATTTATCAAATAAAAGTGTTGCAATCCTTCAACAGTAATTTAGAAAATACCTGCCAATTTCCAAACCATATGCAACCAAGCTAATAATGGTTCAAATAGAGAATGTATGCTTCATTGGATCAAGCGTGTAGTAAGGGACCAGGGTCCACCTCCAAGGCTCAGGTGTAGGATTTCTGCCTCTCCTCTTGCAGGCCAAGACAGTTAAGTTCTATGCATTCAAAATATAAGCAAGCTGAGCATGTAGTGTGAGTGTTTTGGCAATGGCATCTATAATGTTCGCACATTAGGGCCCCGACTATACACAAAGAATGATAAGAGCATAAGAAATGTTGAATTATTCTTTTCATCAATTTTGCTTAGTAGAAAGTTAGAAACCATTGGTAGGAGCCACATTTTAGGATTTGGTCTTCTGGGAAGTTTTGAGTATCTACCTCTGGGACTCTACATCTAGGTGCCCTATTCTCTTAGTACCACCTTTCTGGCTCTCCTATATTGGACCCTTGCCTTGGAGTCAAAATGTAGAATTACCAATGCTCCCTATAGCCTAGGATACTTATAATGATATCAAATTCAACTTATAGATCTAAGATTCAAGTCAACATTACAAGGTGTAGTAAGTAGCTCTAGGAATTTTGCTAGCAAAACTTTCCATGCACAACAAGATGGAATGAACATGAGAAGAGCCAAGAGTATGAAGAGAAAGGCAACCTCACAATGTCCATGTCTCACCACTTGTATTGTGAGTTTGATAGTATGACTATCTTAAAAGCAAAATGATTCATAGCTTAGTTTCTAAACCACCTTCATTGATCTACATCCCTTGCCTAATTAGTGAAAAGCATTTAAGAGTGCTTATCCAAAAAGAGTGAAGTATTTATATCATAGACTACTCACAAGCATAAAGCATCCCTTAAAGCATCGGAGATTGAATCAATCAATGATTATTATTTAACATATAGCAAGCAAATCAATTAACCACAGTTGTCCATGGGATGAGTGGCTTTGGTAGACAAAGACCTTTTAATATGAATATAATTGCTAACCATATTGTGTCAATTGATGCCTATTCACCTAGACTTGTCCACGTTAAATGTCACTGCTAGTATTTGCCTATTATGTTCAACAACAATTCAATGAAAATGCACACATGTAGGCCCCTTTTTTATGGATTGGCTACCTACATATAACCGGAGTTAAACGACAAGGACTCTATAATGACTTGAGAAATCTTTCAAGTTATGTGATATCATCTTCTCCCCACACCTCTTTAAGGTGTTTGGGTCAATCATTTGTTGGAGCATGTGGGAGGCTTGGAAGTTTGTTGCCCCATTAGTTAGGCAAAACTTCTCTAGGAGTCGTGCAAGATGGACTTGGCTTGGTGCCCTATTTCGAGTTGGTTGCATTAGGGTCAATGTATTTCCGAGTGGCCTAGATTTCATGCACATAGATTTAGCAAGAAAGGAATATTCTTTTGGAGGGATCTTTGGGATGTTGAGACTAGGGACCAGATTTATTGGAGATTTATAGGTCATCAAAAGGCCTTGTTGTCCTTTGACATGTCGACTATCAAAGATATTATGAAATGGATTCCTCCTGAAGAGCATATAAGTTGAATATGAATATGCAGGGCCCTTTATGGTGGGATTGGGGTTTGAGATTCGGGAAGCAACTCTAGCAGTATGGCACCAAAAGATTTACTCTCTTTTTCATCTGAAGCACCCTTTATCTCCTGGGTTGAATTCTAGATGGATTTATTTTGATCTAGAGGCTTGGTGGATTGCCAATTGCACAGTGTTTGGTCCTAAGTTGCATGAAACGGGGAAACGTTTGGAAGATTCCGAAACATGGACGTCAGTAAACGCGACCATCCAAAAATGGAAATTTCGGGGGAAACTCTGTATATATATATATAATATTCAGGAAACATGACCCTCCAAAAATGGAAACGTCGGGGGAAACACTGTGTGTATATATATATAGTTTTTTTTTTGAATAACACATTATCTTGCAAGAAAAAAAGAATGATACACATAAATGACCTTTTAGAAGGAAAACCATGTCTATATTAACATGAAAGGAYATGTGGCACATAGTTATMAACATGTCTATATTAACATGAAAGGACATGTGGCACACAATTATAGGAGTAATGCCTTGCATGAGGACACTTGGATATCCGATATAACCATGGAATAGGAGCATTGGAGTAACATCTTGTTAGAGAGTGCATCATCCTAGAGGAGAGGCATTAAACCCTAGGAGAATCATTTCCTCGAGAGAATTTCATCATGGGGGTTGGATAAACCCTAGTATGAAACTTGTGTATCCTTGTATTGTAGAGAGCAATGTTATCAGAATAGGTTCGGTCAACCCCAAAAATGCTAACCGGTGGACATCAAGTACATAGAGGGCTTGGTGCTCTTAATTAAATCCAAGTTCCATACCCTCATACATGATAGAATCTAGTGGAAATGTTGTAATTCTGCCAATCTTGAAATCCTGAAAGCCGTAAGTTCGCTAAATTTTGGATGGGACCTAAAATTCTACTTTCTCCATATGAAGTCCGATGAGGTTGGAGCCACTCTCAAATATTCGGAAAAAATTAAGTAAAAGGATGAAAATGAAAGATACGGGAGAATGTCACTTTTATTTAACATTACCATTAATTACCAGGGTGGGTGAAATGGTGATGATAGTTGGACAGATTTAAAATGTTTATTGATGGTTAATGAGAGGATTTTTTGCCACCTAAGGGACCCACAACCCTCTTGGCCGCTTGGATGCGCTTTCAAACTCAAAACATTCCATCGAAAAGACTGTCGTATGGGCCGAAACGCCATCGTCCGTACCGTACAACGTTTCCAAATCGGGAAATGCTTTACGGTACAACTGTTGGCGTTTCGTACTGGATTCAGCGTTTCAAGTTGTTTCTGGGACTGGGACGCCACTTAGCTAGGCGTTTCTTGCAACTTAGGTTTGGTCACTTTGCCTTAAATATAAGCTCTAGGTTTGTGCTTGGTTGGTTGTTTACCAGGGGTTACCATCCAAATCTTGCTTTGCTAAAAGCGAGTTGGTCTTTCCATTTGTGCAACAACCTAGAGACTTTGAAACACATTCTATGGGAGTGCAAATATGCTAAAACTTGTTGGAAATATGTTCAGGGTTCACACTCAGTTCTGTTTTAGGGTCAACTTCATTGGAGAGCAACATTGTTTAGTGACTCTCGGTCCATAATACTTTATCCCTTAACGAGATTTTGGGATTGGCTTCATATCATTGCTTTATTTACCAATTGGAAGCCATGGTGAAAATATGTGTTTTTTGATGAGGCCAGTTCAATCCAATCTTTTTGTCACTCTCGGCGAGAAGTGGTATGCATGTAATTCTTTGCCAAAGGCTATCTTCTGATTAAGGGTGCCAAAGAGTTAGATGCTTTAGCGTATTCTGATTTTTTGCTTTAGTAGCACTGAGGAAGAGGATATAAGACCCCACCATAGATACCCTTTCATTTTTATTTTTATTTTTTGTAAATATTCTCTTGTGGATCCAAGATGTATTTAAAAAAAAAAACCTACATCAAAATGGTCAAACTTGTGATGTCTTGGTCAACCTCATTGACTCCTGGTCAAAACTTGTTGAGTCTTGGTCAAAGACTTCAAGTCTTAACAAATTTTACTAGATTTTGATTGAGTTTGGTTCAACCGAGCATACTTGACTTGTTTTGGAGTTGAGCAGAGAAGACTTGCTAAGTACTTGGCCTACACTAAGAGTCTCGTTTCAATGCATATAACCGCCACATGAAATATGTATATTGATGCCTTTGGTATCTACAAGGCCAACCACTTGATGACTAGTTCTAATTGTACACCAACTTCTATTAATAGCTTAATTGGCATAAATGATCTCTTCTAATTACAAAAAAAACATGTAAGACAACAAGGGGTCCCTCCTCGTTATAATGCACATAGGGTCGTTGAAAGTTAATGAATGAAAGTGCACATGGGGTTTGTGACAGTTAATGAATGCGTTATGAATGCGAATAGTTTTATGTCCTTTTCATCATTGCCAAAATTTAGTTATGTGGATTAGTCAAAGTTAAGTTTTAGTTAGAAAGAATTACCCTTCTATAGAAAAATAAGAAGGTTGACATAAAGCTTACAAACGATAGATAAGATAAGATAATTTTATTAATGTCGAATGAATCACTGCAAAAGTAGGTCAATGGGACTCAAAAGTACATCCAATGTAACTACATAGTGCGAGTAATTTGTAATGTAATGTAATTTTATTAATGTCCAACAAATGACCACAAAAGTAGGTCAACGGGACTGAAGAAAACAACAAGTATGAATACAATATGGGAGTGCAAGCGCAACTCCTAGATAATGCCAAAAATAACATGAAGAAAGCAACCTATAGTAATATAGCCTCAAAACACACGTATATAATTGTGATAGAAAGTATGGTGATTCAAAATACAAGTATGTCCAAGATGAAGTGGACAACTCAAGAGTCTGTCAAGAGAGAAAGAGAGTGAGAGAGAGGTCTGATGATGAGGCTAATAATGTCAAGGTCTCCCAGGTCTGATGATTGAGGCCAAGTGGGGCGAACTGGGCGCTGGCTTACTGCGGAGTCCTTAGGAACCATCAGGGGATCCGACTATATGATCCTGGGGGGATGATCTTGGCATCTGAGGTCGAAAGAAAGAAACTCTGGATAGGTCTTTAGCTGTTCCTTTAAATCTTGGAGGTAGTCTGACGAACGGGGGGCACCTTGCTTTGGATCTGTCTAGAGCTGATCCCTCTTACTCTGTGAGGATGTATGGACTGATGCATGATTCGACACTGCCGAATCACTCTTGATGATATCAGTCGATCTCCTAGAGGGGGTGGTTGAGGAGAGACATAAGGTCTGACCAATCTACTGTCTGGTGCACTCTGGGACTCTTCCTGCCACTTGTTGCTTCGAGCTAATGGATCAACATGAAAGTAAGAGCTGATTGTCTTGGTCATCCCAAGGCGGGGCATGGTGTGTAAGGACTAAGATCTAGGGCTAAAGATCTCCTTGATGAAGAGGGCTAGGCATCTCTGGTCTTAGTACTGGAAGGAAGTAGAAAGGGAGCCCCCTGAGTTCCTATAGAGGCAGTGATAGTGTCCTCTGATCTCATAGTATAGGGGGCACCTAAAAATGAGGTGCATCTTTGTCTCTAGCTCCTGTAGGTGGCACATTTGGCAGACCATATCAGATCGTGGTATATGGTGGTCCGTCTCAATCCGGAGTTGACCTAAAGGGATCCTGAGCGAGTGCATCCAATGCCTATGCGTATAAGGGGGTCGGACGATGATGCCATCCCGCAACTCCAAAAAGTGCTCTAAATAGAAGGACATCTTTGAGCCTAGTCTCGTCGGAGGTGAGGTCCAAGTGACCTGAATGTACAATCTATAAATGTCCTCTTTGATCTTCTGATTCAATACTTGTCTAGTCGGCAAGAGATGGCGCGATGTATCAAGGGGGAAACTGAACGGGGAAAGGCACTCTAGGGAGATGGTCATCGACTGGAGAAATTGAGACGCCTCTGATAACCAACCTTGTGCACGGCCTGAGGAGTGCTTTGAAGTAAGAGCCTCCGAGGAGCAAAGTATGAGGTAGGGGTACTTCTCTCTCTTGGTGGTAGAGCCTCTAAAAGACCTAACTCTATGAAGGAAAGAGACCAAGCGAAAAATGACCTCGAGGCGGAATGGGTGGACACCAAACTCTGCCTGAATAATGGGCTACAAAACTTTTCGCTTGCAGCGAATGATGCGCTTGAGAACTCGGGTCTGGATTCTCTCCATACTAGCCTAGTTTGTCTGTAACAAGCTCGACCCCTAGATCTTAGAGCCATAGAGAATTGTGGGCTTGGTAATCGCCTCCATGAGGTAGAGTTTGGACGAGATGTCCTGAAATTGACCCAAGAAGCACTGTCTCATGACGAGGGCCACAAAACCGTACCCTTTACTGAGCAGAGGTTGAAGGGCTCGTCGCATATTGAAATGAGGTTCAGTAAACTGTACTCCCAAGTAAGTGTACACTGTGGTGATCTCAATCTCTGCTCCCCGATAGTAGAAATGTAAGTTCGTAAGAGAACTTTTTGATGCATTGAAGATCAAAACCTTGGTTTTACCCAGGTTGACCGTCAATTGTCGAAGGTCACAAAAGCTAGCCAATGCGTTGATCTGTCGCTACAGGCTCTCAAGAGTAGAGGCCAACAAGACCAAGTTGTCGGTGAATAGGAGCAAGGAAATCAACACTTGATGGAGAAGATAGCCACCCCCCTCCTGGATGTGCTCATGGAGGAAGGACTATAGCTCATAAATATAGATCTTGAAGAGGGTCGACGAGAGGGGGCACCCTTGTTTTACCCTGATGGTACTCTGGATGAAGTCGGAAAGGTCGTGTACCATCCTGAGGTGTCCCGAAATTGATGTGTACAACCTCATGATTGTTGCCAAGAGGGTCTCAGATATGCCAATGTCGCGGAGCCTTTGGAATAATGCCTCCCTCGGAACTGTGTCAAACGCTTTCGGAAGTCTACAAAGCAACTATAAACCTTCGAAGAGTGATGACGAGCCTCCTCAATAATGGCCTGGAGTGTGAAGATGTGATAAGTTGTTTGGTAGTCTGGGCCAAAACCTGCTTGTTATCTAGCTCTGAGATGTCTACTCTCCAGCTCCTCACAGAGCCATCGGTCTAACATTGTGGTGTAAAGCTTGGAGAATGTGAGACCCACCATGATAGTCCGATAGTCGTTTGGATCAGAACTTATCCTTGATTTGTGGATCATATGAATAATGTGTCTTCTTTAAGAGGGGGGAAACCTAAACATACCACATGGTTAAATAAATCCGCAATATAGGACTCAAGAGACTGGATGCCATGTTTAAGGAATTCGGCTTGAAGCCCTTCCTCATCTACTGTTGTGTTGGTACTCATAGCTCTGACTTCCCTTCCTCATCTGTTGATTGTTGGTACTCATAGAAAAGGTGGCATAAGGTGGGGGGGGGGAGGAGATAACATGAAGAGAGATAAGTACATAGCTAAAAGAAATACAAAATGAGTAGAGAAGTGAAGTCATTGTTGATGATTGCAGCTATGTGAGACATTTTCCAGCTTACAAACCTATGAGATGTGGCTCATTGCAGCTATGTGAAATATTCTCCAGCTTACAAACCTGAGAGAAAGCCCCTGAGAAGGGTGTGTGGTTCCTATATGAGATAGAGCTGGAACGTAGAGATGACCTCCTCCATATAGAGAGTTGAGAACAACTCCAGATGATTCTCCTGTGTAACGCAATGAGAAAGGTGATCTGCAAAGTTGGACGTGCCTGTGGCTGAGCACAAGGTGAACATGTGAAATCCCAAAGTGCTGGGTGCATCGTCATGAGAACAGAAATGAAAATGATGTATTAGCCTCCTTTGAGCAGAAGAGTTGACGCGAAACTCCAGATGACTCTCTTGTGTAATGCAGTGGGAAAGAAGATCTGTTGAGTGGGCGTGCCTGTGGACGAGCACAGGTGAACGTGATCCTAGCGGCTGAGCACTAGTGAAGCAATGGTTCTTCTGTGTAATGCAGTGAGCCAGAGATATGGACATCCCGATGGATGTGCCCCTAGTGGATGAGCACTAGTGGGTGTATAATATCCCTTGCTATATTGTTCAAAAGTCAGACCTGCCTGTAACCCTAATTGTAATGTAAAGGGTACAGGTTGGCCCCACCTTAATGTGATTAATAATTAATGTAAAACATAATTAATCTGGTTAATATTAATTATATTGTAAGATAGAGAGGTCGGCCCTGTTGTGCCAATAGACACTTCTGTTGATAGGTTCAGTCTAGTATAAGTAAAGGTGAATTCCCCATTGAGGAATCATATCTTTCACACGAGTTTGGAAATTTCAGCAAGTACATCTTCTTGGGAAAAGTGCGCACCTCTCTTGGGCGCTAGTCTTCTAGGGTTTGAGCACCCTCTTGTGTGCTAGGTCTTATTGGTGGTGAAGGTCTTTCTCTTGAAGAATATAACAAAGGATTTTGGTTGGGTTTTCTTCCCTTGTTGAGAAGGGTTTCCCAAGATACTTCTTGTGTTCTTGTGCATGGTGTTTCTTCTTTTGATCTTGGTTGCGGCAACATTATTGTTTATGGTTAGGACAAATGCTAAAATGGAATGAACTACATGCTTAACCTAGCTTATTGAAAAATCAACAGTCATAACAATAATATGTCAAGGCATCCTGGAACTAGAAGTTGAGGTTGCTAAGATAAGATGATTTTATCAAATGTCCTACGAATGAGCATAAAAGTAGGTTAATGGGACTCAAAAGTACATCCAATGTAAATACATAGTGGGAGTGCAAAATCAACTTCTATTGCTATGTTATCGACAAGATAAAAGAGCTAAGTACATAGCTAAAAGAAGTACAACTTGAGTATTGAAGTGAAGTCATAACAAGAATATGTCAAGGCATGTTGGAACTAGAATATGAGATTGAAAGAGGGGGGAGATAAGATAAGAGGAGAGAAGAAGGCTCGTCAATTGAGACATCAATCAACATGGGGCTAATTCATTGTTTGATAATGTAGTTTAGTGACCTTTCAACTTGTCTTGGAAAATCAAATAGGACCCATTGAGCAAAATAGGTTGGTAGAGGTAGATAAGAATTGAATATTTGGGTCTTAGATTTGGATCTGTAGTATTGAATAGTGAGATGAATTTCATCATGATTTTTGTTATTCTATGCCATCTAAAATTAATTATCAAATGTTTTATTTTCTCTTATGAGCTTCTTTCCAAGGGCATTTTGGGAGGCTACCCTTGACTCTTAAGCCCATTCAATTTGTCATCTCTCTTTGATCACTAAACCTAGCATTTGTCTCATGAACACAGATTTGATGATGATCGCAAACTCCATAGTAAACACTTCCATTTCTCTTTTATGCATGACTTCCCCTCCTATCCCCATCGAGAATCTCTTACTGTTGTATCCATTGTAAAAAATGCGCATTCATCTCTTAAAGGAGATGTGAGCTTCATGAAGCCCTTCGCGATTCACCTAAAGCCTTTTGTCACACCCTTTGCATGACAAACCACCCCCCTTCTTGACTTGTATCCTTAGGCCATGCTATCTCGCATTACCTCCCTTTATGATGTTCTCGGGCAACCTCCGGTCTACATCACCTTGTTGATATTATGGTAGCTACAGGATGTATTAACCTCCATGTGTAACCTTTGGCTAGAATAGAATATTCTGGAAGCAAGAGAAACCCTAAACAGATGTGTAGAAACTCTAGAAGACAAGTCGGCTCAGTAAAAGAATTAATATTAAAGTATTAACTTCTAGAAGGACAAGTTGGCCTAGACAAGTGACAAGAACCACTATAAATAGAAGGCACTTGAGCTCATTTGTACTCAGTCACCTCACTTACTCTCTCAAGTATAGCGCAAGTTTGGAGTTGCAGCTGCAAGAATGGAAGGTGGACCATGTGGGGTGATTTTGGTCTCTCTCTCTCTAGCGCTATCTAGCCTAAGATATGCACCTTACTTTCTAGTATCTCTTGGTGGTATTCTTGGTGACATTCTTGGTGGTATTATGATATTCTTGATGGTATTCTTGGTAAGTGCATCTGCAACTACTGGAACTGAGTATTATTCTTGTTCTGTGGCTTTGGGACTTTTGTCTGGTGAGCTATCTTTGGAGAAAGATGTGCTCTCTTGGTTATCTGTGGTTTTAGTGCTTCTTCTGGAATCATTCTATCTAGCGAAGGTTATGGTGCTCGGGGGTGGCTGCGTGCCTATGTTTGGGTGACAATAGTGATATTGTCTATGGTAAAATGAGCACATCGAATATTTTAACAGGTTATGGGCCCACACTACCTTTAGAATGGTCTAACCGCTGGAAGGTAGAGCAAGAGTTATTTGTCAAGCTCATTGTAGCACCAGTTGCAGCCTCAACTAGGGTTTCTGATTTCTGCAGCTGCAACAAATCCTAATCCAACTCTTTGGGCACCTTAAATGAAGCGTTGGACCTAATTTCTAGATACTCTAGTGCGCCCTATCCTAGCGCACCCTCTAGTGTCCTCAACCAACAAAAACGTCAAGTTTAAGTTCTTGGTTAAAGTCAAAGTCGAAGGTTGACTGGTCAAAGTCAAACTCAAAGTCCAAGGTTGACTTTTGGTCAAAATCGATTTTGTGGTCAAAGTTGAAATTTCAGGGTTTCTAGCTTGTTCTAATCATTGAACCTTTTTGATTCAATTTCTAACCTCTTCTTGTCAAGATGTTGTCTAGTTTCAGATTAGAAGACAAGCTGAACGATACTACAAATTTCAAAGGTATGTACTCGTATATGCTTTTCATGTTATATCATTCGGAAAAGCATGAGTATGTTTTGCAGGGAATGTACAAGAGACCTTGTCCAAGCATTGATCTTGGATTCAATACATTTAGAGGAACAAGCAGTTGAGGCTTCAAGTTCCAGGTTTGATTGATCAAATTGTTAAGTTTCAATTTGCACATATCAAGTTTGATAGTTTCTATAGTACAAGTAAACACTATAGTTGTGACAACAATCTTTGAAAGGTTCTATTACTGTTAGGTATACTTGGTTGTATATAAGTACTATTGATATGGATGCTTATTGCACTTGTTTGCAAAATGAACTAACAACTCCTTTAGGAGTTATTTCTTGTTTTGATCCCAAGCGGGTCACCTTGGTAATCCTATGATGACTACCATCCTTGTTACCATCAAGTGGTGAGGCAGGTGATCTCACCAAGTACCAATTCTAAAGGAAGCGTGTAAAGCAAAAGAAGTTTTGGACATTGTTCACTCATTTGTGTGTGGACCAATGTCAACCTCCTCACTAAGCAGTAGAGTACACCTTAGATGATTTCAAAACATTCTACAAAGAGGTCGAGATTAGGAGGGAGCTCACTACTCCCCACAATCCTCAGTAGAATGATGTAACAGAAAGAAAGAATTGATCCATTGAAGAATATATCAAGGCAATGATGAATGACTAGAATCTATCCATGTTTCTATGGGGAGAAGCAACAATGACAACCGTATATGTTTGGAATAGAAGTCCTCATCATATATTGAAGAACATGACTCCGAAAGAAGCTTTCTCCGAAAAGAAGCCAAGTGATGAACACTTGAGGATCTTTGGCTGTCAATCAAGAAGAAAGAATGGAAGGAAGCTATGATGGAAGAATATCAATCTATCATGAAAAATGATGTATGGGAAATCATACCTAGACCTGAAGGAAAGTCTGGACTCTGTAGTCACTTCAAAATAGGTTTGCAAGATAAAGCATGCAGTAGGTGTGAGTATCGATAAATACAAGGCAAGATTCGTGGCTGGAGGGTTCTCCCAACAGGAGGGAGAAAACTATGATGAGACGTTTTCTCTAGTTATCAGATACACCTCTATTAGATCAATCATATCTCTTGCAACATCCATGGGTTGAAGTTTACATCAGATGGATGTGTTGGCAAATTCAGTGAACAGACAACGAATGATTGTCATTGATGGCAACAGTGAAGATGACAGGCAAAGAGAAGACAAAGTTCAGAGAGGTGAATGATCGAAAGCAGTGAATGATTGCGCGCAGACGTCAGAATCCTTTAAGGATTCGAGGAGAATAAGCTCAGGAGGAATAGCGTTCTTATACGCGCAGGAAGCTCAGGAGGGAGCAACCGGAGCCGTCGGATCGGCCTGAAGAGAACAGATCTGGACTGTTGGTTTACACGTCCAGGAGGAGCTCAGGAGGAGCCCACAGGGGAAAGAGACCGAGAGCCGTCGGATCTCACTCGGAAATCCCGACAGCTGTTGGATCGGGAGAAGCTGCGCAGAGGTTAAGCGCAGGAGTAGGCGTGCAGAAGAAGTGATCTGAGCCGTCAGATTGGAAGCAGATACCCGTCAGTCACCGGATCTGCAGAAGGTGCACGAAGGTTAAGACTCAGGAGGAGCACAAAGAGGGAGAACAGATCTGAGCCGTAGGATCTGAGAAGAAAACTTGATAGCCGTCGGATCTATAAGAGTCGCGCATGGGTTAAGCCCTAGTGTGCAGAGGAGAAATCCCGGACAAGTCATCGGGATATTGGAGAGAGAATCCTAGCCGTTGATCTGGGCAGGACACGCGTCAGTATTCTGGTGAGGCATCGGGATATTGGCCATCGGGAAATCAGAGTTCCTGAGAACAAGTGAATCGAGACATCGAAAGTCTCGAAATCCCGGAGGAATAGGGACCGTCCATCTGCAAGGACAGGTGGCAAAGGATCGGGCGCCGTCGGAGTTTTGTTCATCGGAGAATCGGGGATCCCGATGACAAGTGAATCGAGACATCGAAAGTCTCGAAATTCCGGAGGAATAGGGACCGTCCATCTGCAAGGACAGGTGGCAAAGGATCGGGCGTCGTCGGAGTTTTGTCCATCGGAGAATCGGGGATCCCGGTGCCAAGTGATTTATGCATTGTGAAATCGCGATCAGTGAAACCCCGATGAGTGGGGGCCAGCTGTCAGCGTAACGGAGCGTCGGGATTTGGACGATCGGGAATCCCGCGGTTGTATGCATTGAGGCATCACAAACCCCGTAGCTCCGACGGGGTAAGGTTGTGGTTGCGGAGTAATGGTCATGTGGACCTGGAGCTAAGCCAGGAGGGCCAGCGCGTGGAGAAAAGGGCTCATCGGAAATCGGGGATTCGAGAGGACAGTGACTCTCGACAGCGTAAAGTCCGAAACCTCGAAACCCGATTTAAAAGGCAAGAATAATAAAGATTATTCAACGGTGCGGATAAGGTTTGAATGTGATCGGAGGGTTGCTGTTCTTTCTCACACATTAACGCTTCAGTTATGAATCTGTTAAGAGAAACAAACTCATGATGACGAATCAGTTGGCGTTTCGGTTGGCTGGATTGTTGTCATCATTTTCCCCAAGGAGTTGGGAAGTTAAAACGTTGTGCTCGTGTGTATAAAAGAAGACGAAAACAGACGGTGTGGGTTGGCTGTTCTGAAGTGAATATGAGATGAAATGCAGAGTGAAAAGAAAAAGAGCAGAGGTATAGCATGAAATTGAGCAAATGTGTAGAGCGAGATGAAACGCAGAGCAGAATGACAGACAGAGCAGAAGCAGAGCTGAATGACAGAAAAAGATTGATGCAGAGCAGACCTGCTAAACAAACAGAAGAAGAGAAGAATTGCAGAACAGTTTGTTGAAGATCAGATACAAAGAAAGATTGGTAAGAATTGATTTATTTGTGTAGTTGTCTGTGTATTCATTATTTGATATTTTAGGGAGGTTGGGAGGTGCTCGGGAGGACTGTTGTCCTCAAAGGTTCAAGTGGGAGCTTGAACACAGGAAGTTGTTGCTTCCATCTGGTTGTAGCCAGAGAAACAAGGGTGGCAGGGTGGTGCTAGGGAGAACAAGTGTTCTCTGTTATACAGGTTGGAGCCTGTGTAACTGGAAGTTGGTGCTGGAACATTCAGGAAGTTGGTGCTTCCATCCAGTTGGTGCTGGAATATTCAGGGAGTTGATGCTTCCTTCTAGTGGGTGCTAGAGAAACCAGAGAGTTGGAGCTCTCAAACAAGTTGCAGCGTGTAAAACAGAGGTAGCAGCCTCACATTGAGTTGGTGCTCAATTGTAAATGATGTACATAACTGAAAAAGACTGCCTATCATTTCGAAGAAGAAGAGGTTTTCTCCCTTTATGGGTTTCCTCGTGAAAATATGTCTCTGTGTGTATTTTATGTGTGACTGATGGTCTTTACTTTCACTGTCCATATGCTGTATATTGTTGATGACCACATGAAGAAAGATTAATAATGTTTTAATAGATTTAAAATTGTTTAAGCTCACATACAACTGATTCACCCCCCCCCTCTCAGTTGTTTTAATACTTCCAACAGGATGTAAAGACCGCTTTTCTCAATGGAGTAATTGAGGAAGAAGTATACATAGAGAAACCTCAAGGTTTTGAGGTACACTCGAGAGAAACCCATGTATGCAAATTAAAGAAGGCCTTGTATGGACTCAAGCAAGCTCCAAGAGATTGGTATGCACGAATTGACAGTTACTTGACGATACTTGGATTTTCCAAGAGCTATGCTGATCCAAACCTTTATTACAAGGTTGTGAATGATGCACCTGTGATCCTACTACTATATGTTGATGATTTGTTTCTGACAGGTGCAGAGCCTCTCATTATTCAGTGTAAGAGGGAGCTACCCTTTGAATTCGATATGAAGGATCTTCGTCTCATGCATTATTATTTGAGACTAGAAGTATAGCAAGAGTGTTGTGAAATCTTCCTGGGGCAAGGGAAGTATGATTCTTCAGAAGTTTGGGATGATGGATTGCAAATCCATGGCAACTCTCATGGTGACAGATTTGAGGAAGTTGAGAGACTCTGATTTTGATCCAGTAGACTCGTCCCTGTACCGGCAGTTGATTGGCTCATTGGTGTATTTGGGTAATACTCGACCGAACATTTGCTTTGCTGTGAACACGTTGAGTCAGTTCCAGGTGGAACCTAGACATAAGCATTGGATAGCTGCAAAGCAAATTTTGAGATATCTTCGTGGGACGTTAAATTATGGTTTGAGATACGCCTCAAACAGTGACGTACAACTGCATGGATTTACTGATTCAGATTGGGCAGGGAGTGCAGATGACAGAAAGAGTACTTATGGTATATGTTTCAGTTTGGGCTCTGTTACGATATCATGGGCTAGCAGGAAACATAAGTCTGTTGCACTCAACACTGCAGAAGCAAAGTATATTGCAACTTGTGATGGTTGTACGACAACAGTGTGGCTCCGTAAGCTGGTTTCTGGACTATTTGATTAGGTGCTGGATTCGACTATGATATATATTGTGATAATCAGAGTTATGTGAAGCTTTTAGAGAACCCTGTGTTCCATGACAGGTCGAAGCACATTGAGATCAAGTACTATTTTATTCGTGATAAAGTCTAGAAGGGAGAAGTGATTCTCCAGTACATCTCCATCGATGAGCAGACAACTGATATTTTGACAAAGCCTCTGTCCAAGATAAAGTTTACATACTTGAGGGACAAGCTGGGACTTGTGGAGATTGCTCCCTTGGTTGAGAGGGAGTGCTGATCTGTATCATGCTAGTACAACTTAGATATGATACATATGTCTTGAGACGCATCATGCTAGTACAACTTAGATATGATGCAATAGCATCATGCTAGTACAACTTAGAGATGATGCATATGACTCGCATCATGCCAGTACAACTTAGAGATGGTGCATTGACACCATGCTAGTATGGCTTAGAGATGATGCAAAGGCATTGTTCTACATCATGCAAGTATAACTTAGATATGATGCATTCACATCATGCTAGTATGGCTTAGAGATGATGTAGATGATACTCTACATAATGCCAGTACAACTTAGATATGATGCATACGCATCATGCTAGTGCAAATTAGAGGTGATACAGTGGAGATACCTTCCTTGGTTGAAGGGGAGGAGATGACTTCCTCGGTTGGGAGGGAGTGTTGATATATGACATCATGGATAGTCAATGTGATGAAAACTGGGCTGGCATGCATAAGTAGGTGAGGTCTTGATCTAACTTCAGTCAGTAAGTTGTAGCAAAGGGTGAGTAGGGGGGAAGAACTGGTGAGGAGATGTAGAGGTCAGCTATGGACATCGGGTCTTCCAGCAGCCTAAGGAGGAAAAGCTTCGAATACAAGATCTTCATGAACCCAAAACTTCAGGAAACTGAAAACGTCAAAACAATATTGCAATCAAACATAAAATACAACACAGTCACAACAACTCGACTGGATCACACATGCCCGAGTCTTCAATATCAGAGGCAAAGAGATGATAAGAAAACTGACTGTCATTAAACAAGAAGTCTCAAAAGGTAACACATAACCAGAGAACCAAAAGCTTCATTAAAACTTTACAATACGGGAGCTCAACTCAATCATCGACCATAACAAAATATCAAAACTGAGTATTTATACTCAAAGCACTTTGCTTCCTTCAGAAGCACACTCTGGTCATTCCATTCAAGGCTTGGCGTCTACTTCTTCTTCTGTCAGGCTGCAATAGCATTTTTTTGTCAGACGCAAGATTGGATCGGTATGGGCTTTGCAGGAAAATCCATGACAGGGGAACTTTCGGTCGACTGTCTGCCCTCTGTGGCCAATTTTTCCATGCTTTCCATTTATGTGGTGAAACGAGGTTTCAACCACCTTCCTCATTTTCATTAATTACTTTCATCATGATCAGGGCGAGGCATGACACCCATGAATGTTCCAAGTGAGCTCACGACTTCGAGTCAATTCTGGCACCTCGAGGTCACGCAGATCTTTCTTTATGACCAACTCGGGCGCTCTGATCCTTTGCGCAACTCCTTTTCATTTGACCCTGGGCTGCGACCATGTGCCTAACTCCTAGGCGCTTCAGGATTTCACGTTTTGTGAGTTTGCATTGTGATCCCTGCTGAAATTTCTGAGTCGCGAAAGCGCGAATGTTTGGACTGGGTGACATGTATCAATTTTGCGTCGGATGACCTTGATGAACATCGACATTTCAGGACCTTGGGTTGTCGACATTTCTCACTTCAGCTCCCCCGAAACGACTTTCTCCATGCTGATCCTGCGCCACGTGTCTTTTTGGAATGGGTGGTTGAGATCATTTCGGGACCTCGCGTGTTGCGAGTCTTCAAGACTCTACCCTCCTACTTTTCTGACTCGCGAAATTACGAAAAGCTGATCCAACGGTCTAGATCTCTCCTTTGATCAACGACTGTGATATTTTCGCGATTTTGCATTTCACGAGTTCTGATGACTTTGCTCCTTAACTGCTCCATCTCATGAAACCATGAAATGCTAATTTTGCGCCACGCATCCTTCCCCGTACCAACAACTAGGATTGACCTTGCGATTTTGGACCTCTGTTTGATGCTAAACTTGGTGCAACTGTATGATCCCGATCACCCGATGGTCGTCGATCCGATCTGCCTGATGGATCTCCATCGCCGAAAGTTGATCTTGCTTGCTCGCTTGATTTGAGTTGATATCAGACTGCTTCAAGTGTTGCGCCCGGTTATCACGAATGCGAGTTGTGTAGTTTACTTGAATGACCGGCTAAGGGCTCGGGAAAACAAAAGATCAGAGGCAGAGATGAAGAGAGGAATGATCGGCCTAAGAGAAAGCAGGAAGGCTGAGGGCTCATACTTCTTAGACAGGCTGACAAGGAAAAACAGGTCGATCAAACGGATGAAGGAAAACAGAAGAAAAGCTACAAGTTAAGAGGGAAACTTACGATCGGGTCTGCAAAAGGAGGAGAGACAAACACAAATACAGACTTAGGTAGAAAACACAAACCCTTAAGGTTTTGACAATTCTATGTGATAACATTAGGCTCCATGTGGGATAGAGTCCTCCCTGCGAGGCTCTAAGAACTCTTTTCGCGGCTTCAGTGCCTAAGTGTTGGGTTGTGGAGTCTTCTATTAAAAACAAAACAAAATAAACATAAAACATGAATGGTATTTACAATGGTGGGATGCCGACTGCGGCTTCAAACAAACAACTTTTTCAAGAAGTGTCCATTTACAGGGGCACCAAAAACTTCGTCTCCCTCCAAATTCTGCAACCTGTAAGTGTTGTTTGGAAATGCCTCGAAAATCTTGAAGGGACCGATCCAAAGGGCTTCAAATTTACCATGTTTTCCCTTGTCTTGTCTGGGCGCATCCCATTTGAGTACTAGATCTCTCGGTTGAAAATATTCCTTACTGCTTTTCCTATCAAAGGCCTGCTTGATTTTTTGCTGATGGTCATGCACTCTGTCCATCACCTGCTCTCTAGTCTGCTGGACTTCTACCAGCTGATGAATTCTTCTGATCATATCGTCAGGTTCTCCGTGGCAGTCTTGGAAGAATTTCGCCATAGGCAGGGCAAGTTGAGAAGGAAAAACTGCTTCAGTCCCATATACAAGTTGGAAAGGAGAGATGCCTAAGGACCTCTTTGTTGTCACTCTATCGGCCCACAGAGCGAACTTGAGCTTTGAATCCCATGCTTTCTTGTTATCTTCTAACAGTCTTTTGATGATCTTTATGAGGCTTTTGTTAGAAGACTCTGCCAATCCATTGCCCTGGGGATAGTAGGGGGTAGAGTGAATCAATGCAATTCCGAACTGCTCACAAAACATGATCAATGGTTCGGCCTTGAAAGATGCAGCATTGTCAGTGACAATTCTGCTTGGACAACCAAATCTTACTATAATGTCCTCCATAAATCCAATGATCAACTTATGAGAAGCGCTCCTTGTGGGAATAACTTCTATCCACTTGGTAAAATAATATGTGGCAGTCAGGATCCATATATGCTGACCGCTTGATGCAGGGTGAATTTCCCCAATGAAGTCTAGACCCCATTGTTGGAAGGGCACTGAAGCCACCACATGCTTTAATGGCAGGGGCTTTAGCTGCTGCTTTCCTGAGAATTTCTGACACCCGATACATGCTCTGACCTTTGCACATACGTCAGTGAACAGAGTAGGCCAGAAATATCCAGCCCTGAGAATTTTGTAGGCCGTAGTCCTCCAAAAGTGGTGTCCTCCACACAGGCTGTCATGAAAATCGAACATAATCTTTTGCACTTCCTGCGGGTCTAAACATCTTAAGAGCACTCCTAGGGGGTCTTTCCAATATAGGACTTGATCAATGAGGCAATATTTAACCGCTTTGAGCTTTAAAGCTCTCACCTTGCTCTTTCCCATGCCGTCAGGAGGCTGGAACTTCTGCAAGAAATATATAACGTCCTTATACCAAGGACATCTTGCTAATGGGGGGTCCGCTTGAGAACTTATTTCGGACAGCTCAGACTGCTGACTTTCCGAGCAAGCGTTGATGATATTTACCCCCAAAGCTTGATAATTAGCCTCAACCAACAACTTGGCTAAACCTTGACCTTTGATCAATTTGGTGGGTTTGATCTCCAAATCAAATTCAAGGATCTTGGCGATCCATCTGCTTCTTCTTCCATCTATGTCTGGCTGGATGAGAACTTCCTTCACAGAGGCTGAAGGAACATATGCGATGATTTTTGAGTGCAACACATAGACTCTGAAAACTTTGAGAGATTTAACCAAAGCGTAGGCCTGCTTCTCTATGATGTCATATTTTACTTCAGCATCTCTCAATGCTCTGCTAAAAAACGAAATAGGCTGCTCCAGCCCCTCAACATTCTTCTGCAACAAAACAATTGCCACTGTGTCAAATGAGGCAAAGGAAAAGATTAAGAAATCCTTGGAGTAGTTAGGACTGCAAGCACTGGTGCCTCAGTCAGTGCCTTCTTGATCTGGTCGAAAGAATTTCTGGACTCAGTAGTCCATTTTACCTCATTCCCCTTCCTGAGCATGGCTGTGATATGTTTCACCAACTCAGCAAAATTTGAGACAAACCTTCTCAGAAAATTGATTTTGCCTAGAAAAGACTGGACTTCCTTCTTGGATCTGGGAAGTGACAAGGTTTGAATAGCTTCCACTCTGCTTGAATCAATCCTGACCCCTTCAGCTGATACTATGTGTCTCAACAACTTCCCCTCTTGCATGGAAAATAAGGACTTCCTGGGATTTAGGGAAAGACCAAACATTCTGCATTTCAGGAAGACCTTCTTCAAATGTTCACAATGCTCTACATCAGATCTAGAGAAGACCATGATATCATCTAGATAGATGACCACAAACCTGTCCCTCTCTCCAACGAAGGTGATGTCCATGGCTCGCTGGAAGGTTGCTCCTGCGTTCATCAATCCAAAGGGCATTTTGGCATACATGAATGTGCCCCAAGGAGTGGTGAAAGTTGTCTTCTCTTTGTCTTCAGGCAGTACAGAGATCTGATTTTAGCTAGAAAAACCATCAATCATGGACATCCTGGATGCACCAGTCACCCTCTGCAATAAGTGTTCCATTTTGGCAAAGGGTAGTTGTCCTTCTTTGAGCTCCTGTTCAGGTTTATGAAATCGACACAAAGTCTGATTTCCCCACTCTTCTTTCTTACTGGGACCAAGTTCGCTACCCACTAAGAATACTTCAAAGGCACGATGATCTGGGCATCCAACAACTTCCTCACCTCTTTCTTCATGATAGGCAACAACATAGGATTTATCTGTTTCAATTTCTGCCTAAATGGTTTGGCCTCTTCCTTTAGCGGGATCTTGTGCTCAATAATGTTTGTGTCGTATGTTTTGAGGTCTTCATAGGTCCAAGCAAACACATCAACAAATTCCTTTAATAACTCAGTATACTCGGCCTTTTGCTCCCTGGACAAACTGCTTGACAACTTGACAAATTTTGGGTCGCTCTCTGTACCAATATTGCACTCAGCTACGTCAGCATCCTCATTTGGGACTTTACCCTTTACTGCCACATCATTTCTGTCAAATAATCTTTCCAAAGGAACTAGTCCCTTTGGGATGTGATTGCTGGGTAGCTGGACAATATGATGATCATCAATTTTGTTTAGAAAAACATCAGCATGGGGATCTATGTCAGAATTTGGATCTTGATCAATATGTAATGCTGAAAACTCCTCAACAGTCTCCAGGAATCTTTTGATCTCAAGATCGTCCTCACACTTTCCAATGCTTGACGTTGTCAGGTATGGAGGGTCTATATTTTACTTCTATATCATACCTGAGCTTAGGTGGCCGAGGGGTTCTGAAATTGCTTGCTGATATAGCCAAAGAGTCAGCCATGACGTTCTCTTCTATGGGAACAAATGAAATGTTGAAAGTTGAGAAAAAATTTCAATGAGGTCCCATACTTCATTCCTATAACTTCTTAGCCGAGGGTGTTTGGCCTGATAAATATTTCTGATCTGTTGAACAATCAACTCAGCATCTCCGAACACCGATATCTCTTCAATCACCATGTCTTTTGCAACCCTCAAACCCAAAACAAGAGCTTCATATTCTGCCACATTATTGGTAGTTTCAAATTCCAGCTTGTAGGATAGAGATATAGTTTCCTGAGCAGGGGAAACAAGAACTACTCCAACACCAGCACCTTCTCTAGAAGAGGCTCCATCAAATAACATTTTCCAAACAGAAGTATTCAGAGGAGAATCTTCGCTGAGAATAAGGGACTACTTTCTGATTTCAAGAGGGGGTTTAGGGGTATCGGTGAGCTGTAATAAGTTGGATCCCAAATCAGTGTCAAGTGCAAAGATAGGATGGTTGGTGGGGTCAACTTCATCACTAATAATATAGGCCAACTGAGCTTTTCTGTATAGTCTTCTATGTTCCCCCCCAAGCACAGGAATAGTAGCATAAGTGAGGTCCATCTGCAATGTTCCTCCAAGTCTTTTTATCCAAGATCTTGACAATAGCTTGCCGAACTTTAGGGGAACATCAACTACCACAATATCCATGACCATACTTTTCATGGGCAATTGGAACAAGGTCACAACTAGATCTTTGATGACCCCAAGACATTGCACTTTCCTAGAGTCAAAGGAATACAAGTCATGATAAGCCTTTGTGATTTCTAGTCCTAGTTATTCCATAACAATTTTGGGCATGAGATTATGAGAGGCCCTTGAATCCATCAGACAATTATGCAGTACCTTGTCATGTATGTTCAATGATGTGTAGAAGGGAGGGGATGAATCGTCTCTATCTTCTACCATGGGACCTAAGATGACTGCTGGCTTCTCGTCTTGCAAATTGATCGAGTCTGAGGGATGATACATAGGTTCAAGCAACAACAATTTAGATAGGGATCTCTTAAAGTCTTCATGCTTGACCAGCTCTGAAAGGGGTACTGGGATCCTAATCTTTTGAATTTCATGCTCAAAGTTAAAATAGGAGGGGGGCTTTAGAGTTTATTTTACCTCTGGGATAGGACCTTTGGCTACTGGTGGGGAATTCTATGTTCTCTTTTCCTTGCTGTTGCTTGCCACGTCTTTGGCGGCTTGTTTGCTCTGGGAGGTTGATCAGGGATGTCGGACTTCCCATCTTTCTTCTTAGACCCGAGGTTGTATCTATTTGGGCTGTCGCTGGCCTTATTCCCTTTTTTCAACTCGTTTAATTGAATGTCCATGAGAGACTCCTCGTATGCTGATTGAGTTAAGTGAGGAGAAGGAGATGCGTCTTCAAGGCAGTGAATTTCTGGGTCAAGGTCCTCTTCGTTTCCCCATCATTTGCAACAAGGTTGTTTTGAAGAGGGGTCTGGATTTTCTGATCTTCTCTATCTCTGCTTCGAGGTTCTCTTTGCATAATCTGAGGAGCATTGTTATTCGGCCTCCTGAAGTTGCTTTTGTTATCAACATTTGGAGGATTTCTGTATGTTTGCTTTCCCTCCAATTCCAACCTTTCCATTCTAGCTGAAAGTGATTTTAGTAACTTGGTTACTTCGTCCATTTGGGGAGGGAGGGTAGAGGAACTGGAGGTTGAGGTTTCAGATCTTCCCCTTCCTCTGTCTCTATCAACCTTATTCCTGAGTCGGTCCACTGCCAATATGTTAGGCTCTACTTACAGAGCTGCATCTTGCATATGAGCCTGAGTCGGTCCACTGCCAATATGTTAGGCTCTACTTACAGAGCTGCATCTTGCATATGAGCCAAGAAGGTAGCTCTTCTCTCTCTTAACAGGAGGAAGAAATCAGGGTCAAAAGCACTGGCATAGGTAATTTTGGCAGAGGCCTCTGTTGGCTTTATCTCAGCAGGGATTTTATTGTACATTTTGTTGAATCTTTTGGAGAAGTCAGAGACAAACTCTCCCTCTTTTCTCTTTAGGGACCCGAACTCTGTGATATAATACATGAAGTCCTTTTTATCCCCCCATTGTCTCAAGAAGACATTGTCTAGAGCCTCAATTCCAACGATTGATCCAGGAGCCAGGGCTCTGAACCACTTTTTGGCTTCTTCATCAAGATTGTGGACAAAAATCCTCATCCACACATCTTCGTCTACTATGACATAGTTATCAGCATAACTATAGAAAGCTGCAAGGTGCTCCTCTGCAGTTATATCTCCCTCTCTTGTAAACTTAGGCAGCTGCTTAAGGTAGCCACCAACTGGTAGGGCATTAAGAGGCTGAGGCAAAACCAGGGGGGCATATCTAGCAGCCACTATGGCATCCATTCTGTTTCTAGGGGGATTAGCACCTACCATTGGGATGTGAGGTGGAGGAGAATCAGGAGGGGATGGAGTTCGAACATTGGAGACTGCGGGTGTGCTTCTGGGAACAAAAGGAAACAACGAAGGGCTTGAGGGAGCAAAAGTTTCCCTTTCTGTAGTAGCAACAACAGTAATAGGAGGAGGGGTGGTAAAACCTGGAGTGGGAAAATCTTCCGAGATCTGGGGTCTAGACCAAGGTACAACTTCAGGGGAGAGAGGAGTGACAAGGATTTCTCCCTCCAATCCTAGACTAGGAGGGGAAAACTCAACAGGAACACTCCCAAAATTTAAAGTTCGGGAAACTCCAATAGACAGTATAATAGGAAAATGAGAAGCAGATATTGGAGTTTCTAAAGGAGGACAATAAAAATCGTCAGAAATACATGGTTTAGTAGTAGAAGTACCTTCTCGAAGGGCCCTTCCCTTTCTGACAATTTTCTCTGGGTCAGCTTCAGGTGTTGCTAAAGGCAACTACGGAGTAGACCTCATGTGTCTGCCTCTAGAAGCCACAGCTGAAATAGTGGAGTCACCAGTGGATTCACGTCAATGGAGTCACCACAGTAGAGTCACCAGGTGCACAGTTGCAATCTTTAATATACTAAGTTCTGCTGCACCTTCAGAACTAGTAAGCTTTGTCGTTCAATCCCAGGGAAAATCTTCAATTTCGTCCCTGGCAACGACGCCATAAATGTTAGCACCTGAAGTCACCTCTGGATTGCGGCAGAGGTAAGCCCAATACCCATCAGTTTTTATGTCACAATTAATAAATTAAAGGGTGGTCTAACGGACGCAGCATCAGGATTATAGTGCTTTAAATTAGAAAACTGGGCTGGCATGCATAAGCAGGTGAGGTCTTGATCTAACTTCAGTCAGTTAGTTGTAGCAAAGGGTGAGTAGGGGGGAAGAATTGGTGAGGAGATGTAGAGGTCTGCTATGGACATCAGGTTTTCCAGCAGCCGAAGGAGGAAAAACTTCTAATACAAGATCTTCTTGAACCCAAAAATTCAGGAAACTGGAAACATCATAACAATATTGCAATCAAACATACATTACAACATAGTCAAATGTCACAATTAATAAATTAAAGGGTGGTCTAACAGACGCAGTATCAGGATTATAGCGCTTTAAATCAGAAAACTGGGTTGGCATGCATAAGCAAGTGAGGTCTTGATCTAACTTCAGTCAGTAAGTTGTAGCAAAGGGTGAGTAGGGGGGAAGAACTAGTGAGGAGATGTAGAGGTTTGCTATGGACATCGGGTCTTCCAACAGCCTAAGGAGGAAAAACTTCGAATACAAGATCTTCTTGAGCCCAAAACTTCAGGAAACTGAAAATGTCATAACAATATTGCAATCAAACATACATTACAACACAGTCACAACAACTCAACTGGATCACCGATGCTCGAGTCTTCAATATCAGAGGCAAAGAGATGATAAGAAAGTTGACTGTCATTAAACAAGAAGTCTCAAATGGTAACACATAACCAGAGAACCGGAAGCTTCATTAAAACTTTACAATACGGGAGCTCAGCTCAACCATATGGGAAAACTAGCTTCTTTGTCTTCAATGCGTGCCAAGCTCACAAAAATAAACTGCAAGGATAAACTCCTATAGAATAGACCATGAATGATGTCAGGGACCCTCCGAAGAGAACCTAGGTGCTAGTTTTCCCAAGTGCCTCCTGCTTCCTCCAGATCGAACCAAAACCTCCAAGATGGTGTGCTCCCTAGTTGGAAACCCCCCTGGGTTGCGCCCTTACCTGGTAAATGCCTATAGAACCAACTTGCAACACTGTAGAATGGTGTGGGAGGATTATTTCACCTCCGGGACCAAGCTTGGATCAAGGAAGGTGGGATCTTTCACCACCGAGTTGATCTCTAGGCTTTTAGACTCAAAACCCTCAAAACGGATTGTGCTCAAGAGCTCCAATGCAAAAATGATAATAATCCAGAATGAATAAGGAGTGCGCCTTGCCTTTTCCTTTATAGCTCCAATCTATTCCTCCATTGAGTTAGTTTTACCCTTAGGGTTAAATCTTAACCTAACTCATCTTTTCTATTTCTTCGTTGAGTTACCCTTTTTCAACAAAGTCAACTTAACTCTAGAATATTACGATTCCTGGTTGACTTTGTCCCCAATATACCTGAGACTATAGTCTAGTGGGGAAAGCTAGACCACTGAGTCTCTCCAACCCTCTTCATCAAGAGGTGGGGGACATTACAAAGACAATTATTTCTAGGTTGTTAAGTGTATGACAAAATATTAGCTTGCTGATTTTTGTCATTAAAATTTACATGGTATCAAAGCTTGGTCTCTGAGTGACAATGACCAGTGAGATCTTTGGGCAAGTTTGAAGGGGGAAAATTTGTGATTGTTTTCCTTGAGTTGTGACAGGGAATATGGCTGCATGTATTAGATTTAAGGATCAATTGGATGACATTTCCAACTATTTGCAGTGGAAGGTTCGGATGTCAGCTGTTCTCAAGGAGAACAAGATTTGGAACTATGTCAGTTCCGTTGTTGTGGTTCCCACAACAGATCCTGTTGCTTTGGATTTGCATGAGGTCAAGGAGGCCAAAGCTCAGAGGATTATTCTGGATGGGGTGAAGGATTACCTTATCCCACACTTGGCTGAGAAGAAGACAACCAAAGAGACGTGGGATGCACTTAAGAACTTATTTGAGGTGAATAATGAAAACCGAAAGATGGCCTTGAAGGCTAAGCTGCATGATACCAAGATGGGTAAGGAGGAGAGTGTTTCTTCTTATCTTACCCGTGTAGCTCAAGTGAAAGATGAGCTGGCAGCAGTTGGAGAGGTCATATCGGATTCAGAGTTGGTGAGGATAGCCTTGAAAGGCTTCACCAAGGAATGGGAAGTCTTCGTGAAGTGTGTGGTGGGTCGTGAGCATCTTCTAGATTGGATCAGACTGTGGGACGATTTCACTCAGGAGGAGATCCAGGAAGGATCTCAGAGCAGTGGACAGAAGACAGATGGAGTTGATGAGAATGTTGCTCTTACTGCAAAGAGCAAAAAGAAGGAAGTTTTGGGAGGGACTTGAGTAAAGTCAGATGTTACTGTTGTAACCAGTTGGGGCACCTTGCTTCTCATTGTCCTGAGAGGAAGAAGAAGAAGAAGGAACCAGGGAGGCTCGAGACAACTGCTACAGAAACCATGGAGGACTTTGCTTCCAAGTATGACAGGGAATTTTCTTTGGTTACCATAGTTTCCAGTTTCGGTAGTGGAGAATTTGGGGGTGATATCAGATGGATTGTGGATAGTGGAGCTTCTTGCTACATGGTGGGAATCTGACGAGTATTCCTAATTATCACAGAGACAGGTCCTGACCGACAGGTGGTAAATGAAGGTGGTATGGCATGAGTTGTATGTGGAGTTGGAAGGTTTAGATTCCGACTCGAGTATGGAGGATTCCTGGAGCTTTATGGAGTTCTCTTTGATCCAGGGTTGAGGGTTAACTTGCTCTCAATCTCAGTCTTGGAGGATGTAGGATATTGTACATTGTTCAAGAGGGAACATGTATTTATCTACAGGGAGGGAGTGGACCCGGTGGAACTGCAGCTGATCGGTGATTTGGTGGACAGGTTGTATATGTTGCGAGGACAATCTTCAGGGTATGATTCAACGTCGAATGAGGAGCATGAGGAGGCTCCTGAGACTGCGCTGGTACCAAGGATTCAACCTTACATTTCGAGAGAAGAGAGCGAGTCTCTTCTGAGCACTGGCAGGAGGCTCAACCAGTGTGGTCAAACCAATGCTCAAGTTGGAGTGGATTCTCCAAGGAGCTCAGGGTTTCGGGTAGATGTCAGAAAAAGATCTTCTAGTTCGAGTTCTGTGCTGGTGTTGAGGATGGCTCCAGGTTCAGAGGGAGCTCTTACTAAGCACAGTGTGATGGGACCAGATGATGGAGATGGCAGCGAGTACATCTCTTGCTAAGAGGGAGTGTTAGCTTTTTAGTTCGGGAGGTACTCCACATGTTTTGTCTTGTATGCGGATGTTACCTTATGTTGACACTACTAGGCACTTAACTTTGTAATGGGTTTTTTATAAGGTTGTAAAGTGGTTCTTTTATTAAAGTGATTTTTTAATAAAGTGTACCTTCTAATATTAACGTGACTTTATTTCATAAAGTGCGCTTATGTAATAAAGTGAAATGTACTTTAATATTTTAAGTGATTTATTTTGGAGGGAGTGAATCATGGCCCTTGATCTTGTAAAGACATGATTAGATCTTGGCCTTTGGATTTAGGGTTGGGGAAGGTGAAAAGACACTTTGGAGGGAAAATGTCATTTTCAGATTTTATAAAAGAATGTATTGGGTAGTGTGCAAGACATATTGAGAGAAGGAGCTTGAGAGATTTTCTGAGTAAGCTTCAGAGAGGAAAGAGGGAAGCAAGGAGGGCACGTTTCCCAAGAGAGATAGGGCACAAATCCCAAGGAAGGCATTTCTGTTTTGAGTGCTGCTGTGTTTTGCTGGGACAAGCCGTACTGTACCCACAGAAATCGAGGCAAGAGAAGGCACATTTTTCGAGGCAGTTTTTTCAGAGTTTTTTGAAGGAGGTCAACTGTATAGGAAGAGGGTACAACAACTTGTTTTCAGGCACAAATTTCGAGGTGCCAATTTCAGCAAATCTGTACAACTGTACGAATTGTGGCACGAATTTCAAGGGAGATTGTGGTGGGACAATTTTTGTGCTGTAAGTGGTTTTTCTCTTGGCTGGAAATGTGTTATTGCTGCTGATATGTACTTTCCTGAAGCTGGATAATAGAATCTCTCTCTCTCTCTCATTGGGTTTCCTCACATTGGGGTTTTCCCTGGCATTTGCCTAAATTTCTGAGTTATTGATTGTTGGATGAATGCAATTCATTGTGTTTATTCCGTTGCATAATTACTTAGCTATGTTATTTCTGCTTATGGTAATTTTTGAATGTGGGTTTTAGACATTTCAAAGTTCATGCAAGACAATTATCTCTAGGTTGCTAAGTGTATGACAGAATATTTGTTGGAGAAATTTCTATTTTCGACACACTAGTTCAGTGGGAGTAACACTAGTTCAATAGGAGTTAACTGACTAGTTCTATTTTAGACTTTCTAATTTTAGACCATCACTATTATGCATGCATTCCTAATTATAGGATGTCATTGTCTATATGAGTGAAGATCACTCACTCATTGCTTTGTTTGTGAATGCTTTAGCTAGATCTCTTGTGCAGGTTTCCATGAAACACTGACATGGTATCAGAGCTATGCTGCTTGGAGCAAGCCAGACAAGCCAAAGATTAAGGAAAATCGGAGTTTCGGCGAGCTAAATCTGTGGTCGTATCTTTCAGCAATGATTTCTCCAAAAATATTATGTTTTTGAGTAAACAGCCCGCGTGGGAAGTAAATCGACCCATTATGCAAGTGGGTTTTCAATCGTTTTGCGAGATTCCTCACCGTTTGCTCAGAAAGTAAGCCGCAAGATAGCCTCCTGAAACTGATATGAATCCGTGGTCGTACTTTTCAGCAGTTATTTCTCCAAACGTATTAATGTTTTGAGGAAACGATTCGCGTGAGAAGTAAATAGACCCATTCTACAAGTGGGTTTTTAACCGTTTGCTCAGAAAGTAAGCCGCAAGATAGCCTCCTGAAACTGATACGAATCTGTGGTCGTACCTTTCTACATTCATTGCTCCCAAAATATTAAGTTTTTGAGGAAATGGCCTGCGTGAGAAGTAAATCGACCCATTCTGCAAGTGGATTTTCAACTGTTTGGCGAGATTCCTCACCGTTTGCTCAGAACATAAGTCGGAAGATCGTCTCCTGAAACTGATACAAATTTTCCCTTAAAGTGCCCTTTCTACTGTGATTTCTTAATTTTTCACTTGCAAATTGAGAGTAAATTTTTAGGGGTTCTTAGAAACAGTGGGAGAGATGGAAATGACAACTATTATATAGTCAAGCGTGGTGGTAATCGTGATTCCTCACACCATACAATTATTTTGATTGGAGCCCAAGGCAAAATTCCAACTCAGAAGGAAAGGATTGTATAATTTGATGATAGCGACAGAAGCAGAACCTACATCAGTGATTGAGAAGATGAGATGGGTGAACAGTAAGGATGAGGCCACAGGACTACTTCTTGAGTTAATCTCCATTGATTTATGGTTTCATGTTGCTGCATGAAAGACTCCAAACGAGATCTGGACCACCTTGGAAGGACTCTTTGGAAAGCAGGATGAGATGCGAGGTCATATGCTTGAGGTAGAGTTGAATACCTTAGACCCTAAAATTTTTGATAATATACAAGATTTTTTTACCAAATTTAAATCTTTTCTATTGAGCTTGGGGGAATGTGGTATTGATAAGTCTACACAAGAGAAACAACTTATTTTAACAATCTTGGCCAAGCTAGGACCAAAATACGATGTATATGTCTCCAATTTCCATTCTGGCAGATGTCTTTTTGGAACAAATTGGAAAATGCCTACGTTGGCTCAGTCCATTGAGTCTCTCACACAAGAGTAGACAAAACTCATACAGATGGGCCTCATGAAAGATCCCAAAGCACATGCACTCACCATGCATGATGGAAAAGGGTCATCCAAACAGAACGAGAAGGAGGGATATTCCAAACCCTTTAATGATTCTTTAGGTTCCAAAGACTCTTCATATTCCAAGAAGAA
Source organism: Picea engelmannii (assembly GCA_009831015.1). Lineage (NCBI taxonomy): Eukaryota > Viridiplantae > Streptophyta > Pinopsida > Pinales > Pinaceae > Picea > Picea engelmannii. Next base: position 65,233 of record ML823553.1, read on the forward strand.
GAAGAAGGGAAAGCAGTGCACTTACTGCAATAAACCGAATCATGAAGAATCCACATGCATGAAGAAACATATTGATCTTATGGCACAGACACTTCAGTAGAACAACCTTGGAAACTTCATTCCAGAGGGAGTCAATAAGCGGAAGGAAGAAGATCTTGCTCCTAAGAAAGGTAATCATCATGCTCTGGTTGCAATTAATTCCTCATCGGATTCATGGATTAGATTTTGGTGCATCCCATCATATGGCAGTGAAAGAGGAAGTTTTCTCTTCTTTGAGTCCAAGCTCAAGACCCCCTATTCTCATGGGGGATGATACTCTAGTAGCAGTAGCAGGAGAAGGGAGAGTGGAACTCCACAATGGTAGTTTTGAGAATGTTTTACATGTTCCAAAGCTTTCTATGAATCTACTCTCAGTTTATCAGATCACTCAGAAAGGTAAAAAGGTTGAATTTACATCAGATTCAGTTTCAGTAATTCACATGCATGACAATTCCATCATTGCAATTGGTGAGGTGGATCACAAGTCAAGGTTGTATAAATTCACTAAGTTTTCTGACGACGACTCCTCTATTCTACTTACACATAAGGAGAGTACTTTGCATGCACCTCCAGTGCGATATGCATATACTCTTGTTCTTCCATTAGTTTCAGACATCAGAGATGATTCCATACACTGTACATGGAAATAAGTAGGTAGTATAGCCAAATAATAAGCCAACGCTGAAGCTTCAGCAGATACCCAAGAAGGCACAGACCACACTTCAGGCAGTAGGTATCCTTGCAGGGAATCCATTGGATTCAAGGAGGACTTTCTCTCAACATGAGGAGGCTTCTCATGTACTTTCAGCTTCAGAACCTGTGATGCCCATGCACTGCTATATGGTTCCATCTACTGATCCGCAGACCTACAATAAGGTTGTGGGAAATCCATTGTGGCAAGAAGCCATGTAGAAGGAGTATGACTCACTCCTAAAGAATCAGACTTGGCATCTGGTTCCACTTCCACCAAAAAGGAATATTGTCAGGTGTAGATGGGTCCACAGGATCAAGAGGTACAAGGCTAGACAGGTTGCCAAAGGACTTCATCAGATCCATAAATATTTCTACATCTTCATGAAGACTTTCAGTGATCAAAAGTTTCAGACTTTGCGGGATCGTCTTGCAGTGAAGAACACAGTTGCCTAGCAGTTGCCATTTTCTTCTTTTGATACATTATCTTTTGAGGGGGGTTTTTGTTCCCACGTGGTTTTCCCTCTTTCCTCACTTTTATTCAGTGTTCATTAGTTGCATTGTACATGAGTACCTAGTATGGCTTAGTAGCCGAGACTCATTTTTTACTCCATAGTGATGTTCAGGGGGGGTGTTGGAGAAATTTCTATTTTCGGCACACTAGTTCAGTGGGAGTAACATTAGTTCAATATGAGTTAACTGACTAGTTCTATTTTAGACCATCACTATTATGCATGCATTCCTAATTATAGGATGTCATTGCCTATATGAGTGAAGATCACTCACTCATTGATAAGATCATAATATACATTGATTTTCATTCTTCATTGTGTATCTCTCTTCCTTTTCTTAATAAGCTTTGTTTGTGCATGCTTTAGCTAGATCTCCTGTGCAGGTTTCCATGAAACACTGACAATATTAGCTTGCTGATTTTTCTCATTAAAATTTACAAAAAACCCCAAGATCTACTAGCTTAATCAAGATAAAATTGAAACACAAAGCTAGGATATGATTTTTTTGTATTTTTTGTAATAAAATATGATTGAAAATATTTATAATTAAAATGGTTGAGAAAATTGAGAGATTTTTCTTACCTTTAATTCTTACCTTATGATGTCTCTAGTTTGTGCGATTATGGCCCCAGGAGCTTAAGATTGGCCGAATAGATCTCTAGACAATTGGGTTTGGAGTGGAAACACTATCGCTCCCAATGCTAGAGATTTTATCGATAGATGTGTTCTTCCTTGGATCTTGCTAGGAAAGCTCCTCTATAGAATGGTTTCCAAGATACAAATCAACTTGGGTAGAAGAGATAATAGACCACTTGGTTGAAGCTACTCTCAAAGGAGTTGGTCCATCAATTTGTGTTTATTATCCTTGGATCCCACAAAGAGAGTAAGGAGACGAAGGCCTATCTTCCTCTCTTCCACGTGACTATGTAGCCCCTCAATGGATTGATTGAATATCTTCCGCAAGTCTCCGAAAGAACCCCTACCAAGAATAAAATTACAAATATCCAAGACCAAGAAAAGCAAGCATTACAACATATAATCCATAGTGACACAAGAGAATTGAGTTCTGTAAAATGGCGTTATGATCTCACAAAGTTTCAACAACAAAAAATGAGAGGAGTAGCTAGCCTTATATAGTTAAATTTGTAATGGCTAGTTTCTAACTCCCTCATTAAAAATAATATTCTTGGTTTGCACATCCACAATTAGTTGGAGGCTAAATCACTTTACAATTTTTTTTATTACATCAATCTTGGTAAAAAATGGGATAAATCCATTTAAAAATCACTTGACCAATTTATTTATTCAAATTTCATATAAGTGGTGGAAGAAATAAATTTGGGGACTTTTTCCTTTGAAAAATGAGCAATAACGGTCATATTTTGTCCACATTGACTATTCTTCCTTCCACCAACTAGTTTGACTTGTCAAATCAGTTAATGAGTAGTTGTAATTTGTCCCAAAGAGGATGATTTGGTCATTTAGTGGTTAAATTAACCACTTTGCTTGGAAATAAAGCATCTTTGAATAAAATTAATTATTTTGCATGTGGAGAAGAAATCTTTGACTTGCCAAAATTATTCCAATGCTAGAAAAGACCCCAAATGTTCCACTTCATGACCATTTGACCAGACTTCTTGTCTTGATGATGGATCCTGATATGGATCCGAAATGTCGACAAGCCATTGACAATACCGTGGTCTCTCCGAACACGCCTTAAAACACTCCTCACCACAGAAATCTCATCTATCATTTGACCTTGTAAAATGTGCCCCATGATTTTATAGAAGTGGGACAATTTTCTCTTGGGAGGTAATATCTCCCTCAATATTTCATCAATGAAAATTTTGCAATATGGGTTTTGCTTGTGATTTTTTTCTGGACATTATGAAACCATGTTGTATTTTTCCCTTGGGGAACCACTGCCTCAAAATACGTGCACTACATGAAAAGACGCGCAATGATGAAAACTCCCTTAATAATTCATCAATCACGATTTTGCAATATGGGTTTTGCTTGTGATTTTTTCTAAACATTTTGAAACCATGTATTTTTGTCTCCAAGGTGTATCTGAATGAAAAGACGTGCAATGCTGAAAATTCCTTTCATATTTTGTCCATCACAATTTTGCAACATGGGTTTTGCTCATGGTTTGTTTCTAGTCATTTTGAGCCCATGTTGTATTTTTTCCTTGTGTCCTCTGCATGAAAAAACATGGATTGATGAAAACTCTGTGAGACTGCCATATTGAGAACAAAAATGATAGTGCACCATGGCCAAGGTATGCCTACAAACTCAATATAAGATAACCATGTGGGAAGACATAGGTGTGCATGACATGGACTGGACTAGGCCCACAAACTGCAATCACCCCTACATAAGACACGTGGCTTCACACAATCATGTGTCCCAATAGATCCGTGCGACAACCTCCAATCCTATCCAGGACGAGAGGTGGTGAGACGAGGACATAAGGGGACTAATCATGATCAGACTAAGTCTGAAAGTCCACTACAAAAATCATCCACTATGGTTTGCATGGCTTTAACTTGTATCCTTGGGCTTACAATGGTGTAGCCAAAATGAAAACTCTAGGGTGCCTCTTGGAGAGGTAACAGGCCCTACCCGCACACTGTACGAACTCTAGGCCCTCTTCTGCCTGCTGTATGGCCTCCTTGGAAAAGAACTCGTCCTTTGCCTTGCTGGTACAACCTTCCTAAGACTCTCCCGGCTACTGTATTCTCTCTCTCGCTGTCTCTGACTTGCAGAATGAAAGTCCTTCTTCACTCTATTAGTCACTAACTCCAAATCAATGTGTATCTTCTCCTCTCCTTTGGCTATCTTTTATAATCTTGAGATGAGCCTTGACCCTAATCTCCAAAGTGATCAATGGATCAATCATTAGATTAAATCTCCCTCACTCGAGATCAATGGCTAAGATTAATTAATTAACTTAAATCACCAATGCCAAAAACTTAGGCATTTTATTTAAATTAATCTCCATTAATTCTAAAATTTCATTCACTTTAATAATTAAATTATTAAAGTGAATTTCCAAAGTTCTGAGAGGTAGTAATGATGACTTCCACATGTTAGACACAAACCAATGTGGAAGTACCTGTCCAAGCTACAAAACATCAACAACTCTGTGTTGGCTTCTACCACCAACAAGCCTTGACATCCTCTCTTTTGTACTAAACATAGGCTCATTTGGTTTTAGCATTCTTCTTTTCCATTTTCATGTACCTTCTACATCTTCTCTTAGCTATCTTCTTAGATTTCTATCTATCTTTATTAGCATTGCTTTAGGACTTGCTTTCACACTCCCACTATGTACTGACACTAGATGTATTCTTCAGCCATTGAGCTACATATTATGGTCATTCGTTGGATATTAATAAAATTATTGTCTTATTATGTTATGGATTTTTTTTTTGTTTTTTAACTTTATTTTTAATTTTTTTATACTTTGGATTTGTTTGGTACTTTTTTGGCATCTATGTATATTGTTTCGAAATGTCACATTTCGCTTTATTTTCAAGCATGCAACATGCATTCATACTTTTATGATGGTGGTTATGTTCATGGTTGAAATCAGTGTTGTAAACACCGCGATAATATTGCTGACATCACGATGTGGGTAAAGTGGCAATATTATCGCCTAAAAATATCACGATTTTTTCTACCATGAAAAAATCATGATATTTTCGGAAAATATAGTGAGTCGATCGAAAAAATTATCAACGTCGTGGACAGTGTGCTTTATAACAAAAAATTTGACTTTTTTGTATTTTTAAAAGTTTGCCGATATTTTCCTCGATATTACCAATAAGATGTTTTCCAGACCCTTGGCGATATATTTTCCGACACAATGTTTGCAACATTGGTTGAAATTACCTTGGTTTTTAACAATGTGAATTGTTTAGCTACGAAGAGAAGAAATGACTGTGACAAAGCACCAAATGTCTTGTATATATACCTTCTGAATGTGATTGAACTTGTCCTGTTGGATTAATTTTGAAATCCTTATCCGTATGCAGCATGGAAGTTTCTACTAAAGAGACTTTTTATTGATTCGCTGATACATGCCACTTATTCATAATAACTTGATAAGTAGTTTGAAAGTAAATCATTATTTTTTTCTTGCTTCATGTCCTTGATAAGATATTTGACATGCGAAGGATTGTAGGAATTATATTCATCATGTAGAAAATCCCAGGTCCTATCAGCAGTCTTCTTGGTCTGTCTTTGACCAAGCTAAGACACTAAGTTTCTTGCTGTCCCAAATTTAGTTTTCTGCTGTTTTATAACAGCCAACAGTAAGTTTAGTTTTGCTGATGTGTTA